>SJYA01002090.1:606678-633084 GCA_006410615.1 Neotragus moschatus
CAACACCCCCCCCCCCCAGTTAGGTATTATTATTATTATTTTACAAATATGAAAATCAAGGCCCAGGAAATTGATATCACTGCCCCAAAGTTGCACAATTAGCCAGGAAGGAGCAGATGTTGGATGACAGATTTTCTTACTTCCAAATCATTAGCTAGATGCTGTTAACACTCAGCATGCAGCCTGGGGTGCTGCAATCCATGAGTTCCCAAAGAGTTGGACATAATTTAGTGACTGAATAATAACATATAACATTCAGAGAGAAATATGCATTAATTAAAAATAATTCAATTGTTTATCAATATCTACAATATCCTGACATGAATCACAGTAGTGATTCATTTATCAAGTTTTGGCTTTACTGGGCCTTCACTGCTGTGTGCAGGCTTTCTCTAGTTGCAGTGAGCAGGGGCTACTCTCTAGTTGTGCTGCATGGGCTTCTCATTGCAGTAGCTTCTCTTATTGAGAGGCATGGCTATAGGGAGCATGGCTATAGGCTATAGGGGCTTAGTAGCTGTGGCAATAAGGCTTAGTTGCCTCAAGGCATGTGAGATCTTCCAGGACCAGGGATTGAACCTGTGTCCTTTATATTGGCAGGCAGATTCTTAACCACTGGACCAGCAGGGAAGTCCACGCAATAGTGATTTTGCACGTATGACAATATGTATATCTTAGCTCATGATTATTTGCTTTATTTCTTATGGTTTACCCAGGACTTTTGGTTACTCATTCTTTTACTCAAGATGGTAAGTATAAATACAATGTCCAGGGAATGGAATAAAATTGAATAATCCTAAAAAGTTTTTCAATTTTTAAGAAATATTTTTAACCATGTGTGTAATACCATATTGGATTTGGGACAGAGAAATAAAAATCTGACTGAAATACATCCTTTTTCATTATTATACACATCTGAAAGGCTTGGAAAATTGATGGTTTTCTACTGATCCTAAAATGTTTTCAGACATTAAGGCAACTCACATGCTTTATTTTTTTTTTCAGTCCAGAACATGTTTATTGGGCTGGTTTCCCATTCATCTTGAGGCAGGATACTTTTCATACTGCTTCCATCTGAAGGAGCATCCTTCGTAAGCCTTGCTTTTCCTCCTGTAGGCTGGCAGAGGACAGTACAGCAGCCAGCACAGCAAACTACTGTTTGTGCATGGCTAAAGACAGTGGTGATTTTATAGCATCCTGGGCATTTTACATGCAAGAAATAGGAATTAGGGCTCTGTACCAGGCGCTTCTTCTTGTGTTTCCTCTTCTCCTCTTCTGGAGAGGGATGAAGAAGAGCCTTTGTGAGAGGCCTGTTCTCGTGAGGAGGTCATCACTGCAGAAAAGGCCCCACATGCTTTATCATCTAAGAAAATCTGCCTAATGGATTTTTTATTCCTTTACTATATGATATGGACAAACCATTTTTTAAAATTATAGGACGAAAAAGTAAGAGACATTCTCAGTTTTATGATGAACTCACACAAACAAAATAAGGGTTGTTTGTATATTTCTTCTTCTATTTGTATCATTTATTAAGGTTTACCTGAGAGTCCTATAGTCCAAGACCCAGTCTAATTCCACTGCCTCTGAAGTGTCCTCCCAAAGATCTCAGGTATTAGGTTTCAAGAGTTAGGGATATTTGGAAACATAAAAGTTCGAAGAAAATTATTGTTATGCAGAAATATGGAGTGAGAAAATTCTAGTCCATTTCTGATCTTCTTGACTTGCCTTGTAATTGATATTTCTCATATTTATTCAAATTGGGCTTCCCCAGTGGCTCAGTAGTAAAGAATCCAGCTGCAATGCAGGAGATTTGGGTTTGAGCCCAATTGGGCACTTAATACATGACAAGCATTCTGCTAAACACTGGTGGTGCAATAGTGATATAGGCGATGACAGAACAGGAGTAACATACATTAATGTGAAAAGGTACATTGTTTTAAAATTTACGGAATCCTCCATATACATTTCTATTTATGCAGATGCATAGTCATACAATTTAATGGTGTCACATTTTGTCCTCTGAAGTGGACTTTTGGTTACATGAGTGCATGAAGATACGTGCTAAGCTCCTAGTAAAGCTGTAAAGGAACATTTGCTTATTGGTCATAGGATTAGTATGAAATTGTATCTATGATTTAATGTTTGAGAAACTTCTCATGATGGATGGGGTTCCCTGATTAAAAAGACACTGTAATATGTATCAAACTCCTCATAAAGCAAGGAGTATGTATACTGGTGGCCTAAATTTAACTTAAAAGCCAAAGGCCAGAGCTGGAGATGGGCATGGCAACCCACTCCAGTATTCTTGCCTGGAGAATCCCATGGATAGAGGAGCCTGGTGGGCTACAGTCCATAGGGTGGCAAAGGGTTGGACATAACTAAGCAACTAACACTTCTCGCTTTTTCAAGGGTCAGAGAAGCAAGGTCACTTTCAGCATACAGTGTAATTGCATTTGTTTCTTTTTGGACCCAACAAGTGGCATTCAGAATCTTAGTTCCTTGACCAGGGATCAAACCTTGCCCTGTGCAGTGAAAGTACAGAGTCTTAACCACTAGACCACCAAGGAAGTCCCTGCAATTTCATTTTAAGATGCTGAGCAAGTGAGGGTGAAATAAGACAGTGGTGTGCCCACGATAGTGATCTAGGACAACAGCTGTAACACAGCATCAGTAAGCAAACAGCATTAGACCAGTCCAAGACAGATGTAATCTTAAATAGCTGTGTCACATGACCGTGAGAGAAGCATGGGACCCAGTGAGCTTTTTGGAGTTTTTGATTTTTTTTTTCCTTCTATGCCTAGAGTATTGGCCCACTCTGTACGGAGTAAACTATACTGCACAGGATTTTTGAGCAACCTGAAGGATAAGGAAAGGGATGGAAGCCTAAAGAGGAAGTGACTAGGCTTCTTAAATTAATAGCAGAGAAATGACTAAAGGATTAATTAAAAGTGAAATATATTAGAAATGATGATAATCACAAACTAATGAAATTAGGCTTTACTAGTAACATTGTTGTCTGTTTATGTGGTTTATCAGTTAGCTTTTTCACTTTGTGATAACATAGGGACAATCTTTAAATCTCAGTAGATTATGACACTTAAGTTTTAGGTCTCCCTTAAATTCCATGTCACTGCAGGTCAATTGCTCCAGTCTATGGCTTTGTTGTATGTGTCTTATTCATCTGGGGATCCAGGCTGAAAGAACAGTTCCTGTGTGGGCAAGGGCGACCACGTGGCAGTTCTTAATGTTTCTGCGTACACGACACACTATTTGCTTCTGCACACAGTTCACTCATTGGTCAAAAATAGTCAGCTGGCCAAGTCTGTCTCAGTGAGGTGGTAAGTTTGTTCATCCCACGAAAAGTTCATGTAGGTCTCATAGCAAGAGAAGGAGTGCACAAACTTCTTAAAAGAAAGGTAGACAATAAGTGGGGGTGAAGTGGAGAGAAATGATATAATCTACTGCATGCGGAATTTAAACTCTGGACAGCTCAAATAATTAATTTTTGTTTCCCTTTGTGTTGCATTGTATTTCTATGAAAAACAGAAATGAATCCCTTCAGGTTAAGGATATACTGTTATTAATGGACTCTGTAGGATGTGATTCAGGAGAAAACCCACGTGCACAACTGGACCTCCACGGGAGAGCTGGGCGACCTCAGAGCCATCATGCATGAGTGTATGGTGATGGTCCTCCCAGACATTCCAAGTCTCCACGTGTGGTTGCCAATGTCCACAATAGTGAAGATTCTTTACCACAGATGGTTAAGAGTGATTCATGAAACAAATGTTGTGGCATATCTCCTCTTTAGTGAATCAACACCAACTGTCCCAACCAGATAATTTTTAGAATATTGCCCATAAAAGGACATAAAAAAATCTATTGCTGTATCTCCAACATCTAGCAAAGTTTGCAGATACTCTGTTGGTGGTGAACATATTTTTAAAAAATGAATTGTTCTTAACTCTGACTTTCAAAGAAGCAAGAATGCTGGCAATTTAGTAACTGAGACAAGTGAAGGCTTTGTATTTGCTAAACAATTAGTCTAAATGGAGATGAGATATGCTTAATTAACTTACTTAAATTTGTTCTCATTAGCTCTGTAGATAGTCTCCTTATATTTAAAAACATTTCAGAGTAGTAGCACTATCCAAAGCCATGACAATCATGAGGGTAAAGTGTCAATGATTTGAAAACTTCCAAATATCAAAATAAATCTGAGCAAAATTTTTTCTCTATTAAATGTAGCATACAGGAAAAAATTAAGAGAGCTCTTTACACTCTTAGTGATTATATAGATTTATGACATATACATGTATATATTTTATATACAATGATATATATATATAACCATTTATAAAAAGATTATATCCCACTCCTATTGAATCATACTTTCATTAAAAATAGCCTCATTATTCAAGTAATTTTTTTTTAACCCTTTGCTAACATTTAATCATTCAGTATGAAAATTTGGCATTGGCCAGAGCATTTACTAAAATATTTCACAAGGTATTTTCTTGTTTTTGGAAAGAGAATATAATGGAATTATTCATGTTAAGGAGCATTCCTACAGTGACATTTGACATTGCTCTCTTTCATGTACATAATATTTCTCTTTTGCCTTATGAGGATCCTCAGTAAAGTTTCTTCACTTGCTCTTCATGTCTGGAGAAATGTTAAGTTTTTGCTTATTTACTGTCAGAGCTGTTTTTTTTCTTGACATAGAAAATAATATTTTCTCAATTTCTACAGATTTATGACATTAAAAATGGAAATGAAGGAAGATGATGCCACATATAGAGGTGAGGGCCTCTGATTTAGCTGGACTCTCTCTAGAAAAACAACTCATCCTTGCACGTCTGCCTCTCTCCTGACTCACAACTACTTCATAGGACACATCATTCAAACTTGTGTCCCAGTAAAATACCCATTATTTTATGACATGGTTACCAGCCAATAAGTGTAGTCTCCAAAGTTAAATCTGCAACTAGCCACCCACTATGTAGGTATTCTAGAATATCATTAACAATGTGATATTTTGCTCGAAGAGCTTCTGAATGAGATTTTGAGGTAAATTTCCATACACACATGTGAGATCGCTGTGCCATATGAACTCATTTATCTATTCGTTCATTTAGCTATTTATTTACTCACTGTTCTATCCTTCACACCTTTATGTTACGCAAGATCCAAAATCCCATTGACGCAGTGCAACTACAGAACGACTGAAGATTTGAAAAGGCTTCACAGAGCACACCTATGTGTCTGGGCTAAAGTATTTGTCTCTAACCTTGCAAAAATTACATCATGGAAAATTTAGCTTCTGAGTGCTAAACTGGCTCTCATTAACCTCCTTGTTCCTCTTTAATAGTCTAATTAAACCCCCTGATTCTTTGTTAACAGGATCCACTCTGAATTGCTCTCTTCCTCATGCTTTCCTGCCATGTATGCATTTGTAGTACAGCATTTGGGATTTCACTGCTGTTAACAACAAGATTCAATCTTGTGCTATTTATCTTGGGGGCATTTGACCTGTGACTTTTATCTATCTTAAGTTAAAGATCTTGAAACAGTGTCAAAGATATGGGAAAGGTAGAGTAGTTTTAGATCTTAAAAGAGAAACTAATGTACAGAAGGGTTTAAACATAAACTTAGGCTTGTAGGTTTTAGATTCTGGGATGCTTCCAGGAAATGGGGAGTAAAATAGGGCTGTCTTGTAAAGGATCCCAAGAGCTAGACTAAAAACAATTGTTTGGCTATCCTTGGACACGGATGAGCATATTTNTGGGAAAGGTAGAGTAGTTTTAGATCTTAAAAGAGAAACTAATGTACAGAAGGGTTTAAACATAAACTTAGGCTTGTAGGTTTTAGATTCTGGGATGCTTCCAGGAAATGGGGAGTAAAATAGGGCTGTCTTGTAAAGGATCCCAAGAGCTAGACTAAAAACAATTGTTTGGCTATCCTTGGACACGGATGAGCATATTAGAACATTGTTGACTTCTTAACAACTCGTTTCTTCCCTTCACCTTAGGCTTTAATTCCTATTGGTGTATCTGTCTTCAAGGTGACATCTCCTTTCCTTGTGTTACTTTGTCCTGGGTCAAAAAGCAACAGTTAGAACAAGACATGGAAAAATAGACTGGTTTAAAATTGGAAAGGAGTGTGAGAAGGCTGTCTATTGTCACCCTGCTTGTTTAACTTATATGCAGAGCACATCATGCACAATGCCAGACTAGTTGAATCACAAGCTGAAATCAAGATTGCGGGAGAAATATCAATAACCTCACATATGCAGATGATACCACCCTTATGGCAGAAAGTGAAGAGGAACTAACAAGCCTCTTGGTGAAAGTGGAAGAAGAGAGTGAAAAAGTTGGCTTAAAGCTCAACATTTATTCTGAAAACTAAGATCATGGCATCTGGTCCCATCGCCTCATGGCAAATAGATGGGGAAACAGGGGAAACAGTGTCAGACTTTATTTTGGGAGGCTCCAAAATCACTGCAGATGGCGACTGCAGCCATGAAATTAAAAGACGCTTATTCCTTGTAATGAAAGTTATGACCAACCTAGATAGCATATTAAAAAGCAGAGACATTACTTTGTCCACAAAGGTCCATCTAGTCAAGGCTCTGGTTTTTCCAGTGGTCATGTATGGACGTGAGAGTAGGACTACAAAGGAAGCTTAATGCCAAAGAATTGATGCTTTTGAACTGTGGTGTTGGAGAAGACTCTTGAGAGTCCCTTGGACTGCAAGGAGATCCAACCAGTCCATCCTAAAGGAGATCAGTCCTGGGTTTTCATTGGAAGGATTGATGTTGAAGCTGAAACTCCAATGCTTTGGCCACCTGATGTGAAAAGACCCTGATGCTGGGAGGGATTGGGGGTAGGAGGAGAAGGGGATGACAGAGGATGAGATGGTTGGATGACATCACCGACTCAATGGACGTGGTTTGGGTGGACTCCAGGAGTTGGTGATGGACAGGGAGGCCTGGCGTGCTGCAATTCATGGGGTCGCAAAGAGTTGGACACGACTGAGCTACTGAGTGAGTGAGTGAGTGAGTGAATTCACTCAGTCATGTCCGACTCTTTGCGACTCCATGGTCTTGTAGTAGCCTACCTGGCTCCTCCATCCATGGGATTTTCCAGGCAAGAATACTGGAGTCGGTTGCCATTTCCTTCTCCTGAGCTACTGAACTGAACAGCATTTTCACCTCTGTTCCTCCTTTTTACCAGAGCCAAACTACTGAGCATCTTTGGAGGAGGATCCCTTTCTGGTAAATTGTAGACTGAATACATTTTGCATTTTTGTTTCCAGATTGCTTGGCATCAGTGCTCCAGTTGCTTTGTATTGATCACTGGGATGTATCTGGGAGACTCCTAGATACAAGCTTTTGTCACCAGTTCTCTGTGGGTTTGCTCTGAAAGCTTCCATGTGGGCCTGGAGAAAGGCTGGATTATGGAAAGATTATAAGTATGAGGTTTGGGTGGGGCCCAAGTCTTCCAGATGTTACTGCTTTCATATTTTCAGTGTGATTCCAGGGACCTATCCTCCTCTCTGAGGAAGATAACTAATGCCTTTGGCCTCATAGCATATTCAGAAAAATGTGGTCATTTGAAAGGGAATGTCTACACACAGCTCTTTCTTCCACCTACCCCGTGGCTAATAAGGATGATGAGCCTGGGCTTCTCTCCTCTCTGGCCAACTTGGACATTCTAAGGCCATGTCTGAATACTGCCTTTTCTATGTCAAGGATTTTGGCCCCATCTCTACCTAACCTTCTATGAAAACAAATGAGAGTTTTCTAATTGGACAGGAAAATTATCTGAGAAAGTAACTTATCAAATGAGTCAATGTGTATCTGACCAGAACTTCCTCTTTCTGTTGGCATCCCCTGATTCTGACATAGTCAAGCTTAGTGGTGGTAGAAAGTATTTCAAGCTAAATTCCTGTGGTCACTTTTTCCATTTTCAGGCAATGGGTCATTCATTGTCCATGGCGGTGAGCCAGAAATTTTGCTTCTCTTTTTGTATCATTTAAGTCTATTCCTTCTAAGACACATTTCCTACACAATGGGAAAACAGACAAAATATAAAGAAATCTTAGTCAATGGCTGTTTGTTGTGGTACTGAATTCAGTGGAGGATTTGGTGGAATAAAAGGTAAACTTACCAGGGGTCAGTGAAATTCTACATACAACTAGCATTTTTCTTTTGAAATATGATGTATTTCTAGAGAAGGAAATGGCTACTCACTCCAGCATTCTTGCCTGGGAAATCCCGTAGACAGAGGACCCTGGTGTGTTACAGTCCATGGGGTCACAAAGAGTTAGGCATGACTGAGTGACTGAACAACAATGATGTATTTCACTGTACCCAGTCTTTGGATCCAAAAGAATAAGTATGATTATAATTTCAACAGGTTTTTAACAGGCACACCTCAATGAATATACAGTTTTTCAAAATCTATAAACCTATTTCACCTATACTTCCATTGTTTAAGAAACAGTGCTCCTCTTTTTGTATAGATCAGTAAATTTCTTTTCTTTCTCCTAATCTAACATACCTGAAGTACATCAAGCCCTCCCTCACCATTATCACAGTGAGTCTCAAATGGAGGTGACATCGAGGCAGACACTCCTTCGAAGGGTATATCAGAACTTTGGGGGACACAGAAATGTCTATGTTGAAGTTAGAAAAATATTATTTTGTCATATTTTGTATGAGTTGGAAAGTTTGGAGATCATAAAAATCTTCATTATTAAAATTATAGAATATCTATATAATTCTATAAATTATTTGTACTACTTTTTACTATTAAAAAGATGCTTATAGAGAGTTTTAATGTATGGAAAAAAGGCTAATAATATAAAGCAGCATATAAAAATAGGTATAAAAGAAGGATACGTTGCAATTTCATATTACCTAGCTTCCCTGGTGGCTCAGATGGTAAAGAATCTCCCTGCAATGAAGGAGACCTGGGTTTGATCCCTGGATTGGGAAGATGCCCTGGAGGAAGGCATGGTAACCCACTCCAGTAGTCTTGCCTAGAAAATCCTCGTGGACAGAGGAGCCTGGTGAGATACAGTCCATGGGGTTGCACAGAGCTGGACACAACTGAGGGACTAAGCACAGCACAACAGATAACACAAAAGAACAGGAAAAAACTGGAGAGAAATGTGCTAAGAATAACAGTAATGCCCTGTGTTTGCTAGGATTATTGATATATTTCTGCTTCTTTATGGTTTTTTGTTTGTCTAATTATCTGTAGTAAACAGATATTGTTTTGATAGTGAAGTAATATAAACATAGAATAAAATGAAAGAAACGAGTATTGAGGCAGAAATGGAGGTCATGTATTCTGTTTCCCAAGGTGAGCATTTAGATATTAGGGAATTATCTTTGAATAAGCAGAGCCATTGATAGATGACAGGTAGCCTTGTACCCCTATAGATTCTTGAATTGTTTTCACCACTCCCTTCTATTTAAGTTTCCCCTTCAAAGTCTTCAACTCTTTACCACTGGTGCCTTTTTACCACTGAGCCACCAGCTGGAGGCTCAGTGGTAACGAATCCAGCTGCCAATGAAGGAAACAGAAGTTCGATCCCTGGGTGGGGAAGATCCCCTGGAGAAGGAAATGGCTACCTCCTCCCGTCTTCTTGCCTGGGAAACCCCATGGATAGAGGAGCCTGGTTGGCTACAGTCCAAGGGGTCACAAAAGAGTCAGACAAGACCTAGTGACTAAACAACAATAAAAACAACTTCAAAGTCAAGTAGACACAGCTCTGCTTTCAATTTAACTTACTTTCATTTCTATATTGAGAAAAGCTCTCTTACTGGAAGTTTCAGAAATCTGTGGGTGTCCTTCGTGTTCTCACACTCTCATCTTGAGCTGCTTTTTTAGCCATTGCCTATTTGTTGCATGAGGCAGAATACTTAAAGGTAGCTTTGTCTGCCTGTTCCCATTGGTTGGCAGATGCCTCTGAAAAAAGACAGAAAAGCCCATCCACTCTTGGACCATAAGCTAGCCATTCATGTATTGAAGTCATTGGAGGCTGATGTAATGATAGCAACCATTCATGTTGCCAGACAAGAGAACTCTGTCTGTAACACAGAAGTCTGGGGTGATTTTAGCTGGCCATTCCTTGCATAGAAATGATGTTGTAGGACCCTGATTGGCTGAGCATTGACAGATTTTAAAGGGAATATGAGGTGGTCTGAGCGAGTACAAGGCTTGGAGAGCGTTCCCCCTTCCATCTGATAAGAGAAACTTCAGTTTCTAATTGCAGTGGCCTTTGGAATTAAGTGGCCAAAATATGTAAACTGTTATGAAAATTAATCATGATAAAAACTTACCAACTTGATGAAAGTCATCATGGAATTTTTTTGAGCTCAGAGGTTAGTACCCCCCAAATTGTCTTTTTTCCCATTTAAAACTAAAGCCACAATTAAAGAAAAGGTTACTGGCAAAAATGTGAGTGCTGGGCACTGTTTTGTGTCTGTGGATCAAAGGCATACAATGGGGTGATTAAAAACATGCTGACTCTAGAAATTTGGGGCTTAATTAATGAGTTAATAATGGGAATAAAGCTCCTTTCCCTTAGAATTTAAAATTCCAATTATAAGCAATTGTGTTTTTGGCAGTTCACCCACGAAAGGTCTTGAGCAGATTGAATGGCTGATTTATAATAACACCTAGGATCTATAGATTGTCCAAGGAGAAAACAACCAACCTGGGATCCTACTAACATTTCCATGCAAGAAGCTGTGAGCACAAATTTTTTTAAGAAAATAATTTTCCATATTCTCAATTAGCAAATCTGTCATCAACAAAGTACAAAAGAGATTTAAACACTTATTAGATGGTGCATTCAGTATGTGAGCCAGAGTACGATGGTCCTAAGTAGTACCTGCCTGATAAGTTCTTCCTTCTATAGGTCAGGATAGTTTGACCTAAATGGCTATTGTCTGGCTATTGTTTAATTTCAATTATTTATGTAGCAATTTGACTCAGGACACAATTTTCTCGACATTATGTTAACACAATAAGCTTTACTAAAGTTCATTTTCTTTTCTTTTTCATAGAGTTGATTTGTCATCTCATCTAAATAAATGTGATGTTGTGGCAAGCCGATAACCAGGTGGATTTAAATAATTATGGGCAGTCACTTCATCTACTCCTGGCTTCCAGTGACCTTTGAACTCCCATTTCAATCTCTCTGTTGTAAGAAATAGCAATGGAGGCAGTTAAAAGCAAATCTGTAAGGAATGTGTGTGCGTGTTAATTTCAGATTCATGTTCAACTCTTTGCAACCCCATGGACTGTAGCCCACCAGGCTGTTCTCTCCGTGGAATTCTCCAGGCAAGAATACTGGAGTGGGTTGCCAAGTCCTTCCCCAGAGGATCTTCCCGACCCAGGGACTGAACCCAGGTCTCCTGCACTGCAGGCAGATTCTTTACCATCTGAGTCATTGGGGGGGGGTTTGCCATGCTTTCCTCCAGGGGATCTTCCTAACCCAGGGACCAAGCCCATGTCTCTTATGTCTTCTGCATTGACAGGCAGGTTCTTTACCACGAGCACCACCTGGGAAGCCAGATACTCACATTTTGAGCTCTGAGTAAGGTTAGCCTTACCTGAACTTACAGACTNGGGGGGGTTTGCCATGCTTTCCTCCAGGGGATCTTCCTAACCCAGGGACCAAGCCCATGTCTCTTATGTCTTCTGCATTGACAGGCAGGTTCTTTACCACGAGCACCACCTGGGAAGCCAGATACTCACATTTTGAGCTCTGAGTAAGGTTAGCCTTACCTGAACTTACAGACTGAAAGTAGAGACTGTATTTTCCCTCAAGGAAGATCAAAATGCTATTATCAGGAATGGCCAATGCCCAGGAAAGCCATAGTAGCTGTCACCATTCAGAACCATCTATTAGACTTTTCACTCTGCTAATGAAAAGATATGGGCTTCCCTGGTGGCTCAGTGATAAGAATTCACCTGCAGTGCAGAAGACACAGGTTTAATCCCTGGATCAGGAAGATCCCCTGGAGAAGAAAATGGCAACCCACTCCACTATTCTTGCCTAGGAAATTCCATGGTCAGAGGAGCCTAGAGGGCTATAGTCAATGAGTCACAAAAGAATTGGACACCACTTAGCTATTAAAAGGAGAAGGCAATGGCAACCCACTCCAGTACTCTTGCCTGGAAAATCCCATGGATGAAGGAGCCTGGTGGGCTGCCGTCTATGGGGTCGCACAGAGTCAGACACAACTGAAGCGACTTAGCAGCAGCAGCAGTAGCTATTAAAAAAAACAAACAGAAAAAAAAAGAAAAGACCTAAGAAGTCTTTGCTAATTATACCTCCAAGGAGGTGGAATTCTTTAAATTAGCAATAGAAAATGAATTCAGTATGCTTCCGGACAAGGAAGAAAAGCATGAACTAGAAGGAGTTGAATAAAAATAATAGAAGCATTTCAAATAGGAGAGTTTTTTAGTGATGCTCTGCATGACTCTGATAGTTAAAAAAAAACAACAACTTTTCTGTCTAGTAAGTTGGGTAATCTGAGCAAAAGTTTGTGTTTCTTGTAGGGTCCAAGTCAGTCTAAGTTATAGTCATAGTCTGTGGTGAAATAAAGAGACAACGAAAGGTAAGAAAGGGAGGATATAAAATCATTCACATGAATAATCATCAGTTCCACCAATATATACCTAGCCCTAGAGTCAGAACTTTTATGATTTGAAAACAATTTTCAATTTTTGGAAGGCTCTCTTTTATGTCACATCTCATCAGATGTATTGGAATTAAAAATTTTTAAAAATAAGAATGCTTATATATCAGAGAGAAACAATGCAATTGATAGATTTTTAAAAATTTTGTTGGTTGTTTTGGCTCATGAAAGGACTTTCTATGATATATTATGTATCTCTATGATATGGCAGATGGCTCCATCATCTGTACTGAGAAGGATTAATTGAATAAGATCTCATGATTTTCCAAGCAGTTGTACTGCAGGATGAACGTGTACTACTCCTGCCAAGAAGTTTAGCCTTAACAGCCCTCACACGCACTAGACATTTCTATCTGCAAAGGATGTTTATATTCACCTTGGGCTGCTTCCAAGGTTTTACTTTGGGTATCTGTTGGATATAGCCCTTCATTAGAGAACTCTTTTATTCTTAAGAAGGAATAAAACATCTTCCAACATGAAAAGAAGAAAACCACTAGTGAGACGTCATGCATTTTTAATGATGCGCTGCAATCACTGCCTACCACCAGACCAGTGCCTGGAGATGAAGAAAGTGTGTCATGTCTAAGATAAATCAAAGGGGAATGTTAGCTTCTAGGGAATAACAACCAAAGTGCTTCCAAATTTTGAAAGTCAGGAAACCTCAGCTACTAAGTTCCAGAGATTCTTCAGATATGTAAATAATATCAAAAGAGATGGGAAATTCCAGTTGTCTTTTGCAGTATCCTTTATCTGATACAGATTCCCTTTAGAAGTTATGACTGAGAAGAAGTACAGACAGGCTTTTATCCTAAGACTATTGATAAATGTTCTCCCTCAAAGACAAAACATCCAGGAGAAGCTACTTGAGTTGTGATCAAGTACTTAATTCTTTGGAAATGGATCTTCCTTAGCATTTCCTTTATTTATTTTTTAGCAAAATTTCCCACCAGTTCCTTCATCCCAATTTATTAAATTTTAATGAAGACTGTATATGCCTACACTCAAAAACTGAAAAGAATCATAATTTGAAAGAAGTGNACAAAACATCCAGGAGAAGCTACTTGAGTTGTGATCAAGTACTTAATTCTTTGGAAATGGATCTTCCTTAGCATTTCCTTTATTTATTTTTTAGCAAAATTTCCCACCAGTTCCTTCATCCCAATTTATTAAATTTTAATGAAGACTGTATATGCCTACACTCAAAAACTGAAAAGAATCATAATTTGAAAGAAGTGGAAAAAAATAAGACCTCAGTTCGGTTTAGTTCAGTCATTCAGTCGTGTCCGACTGTTTGTGACCCCACGAATCACAGCATGCCAGGCCTCCCTGTCCATCACCAACTCCCGGAGTTCACTCAGACTCATGTCCATTGAGTTGGTGATGCCATCCAGCTATCTCATTCTCTGTCGTCCCCTTCTCCTCCTGCCCCCAAGCCCTCCTAGCATCAGGGTCTTTTCCAATGAGTCAGCTCTTCACATGAGGTGGCCAAAGTACTGGAGTTTCAGCTTCAACATCAGTCCTTCCAGTGAACACCCAGAACTGGTCTCCTTTAGGATGGACTGGTTGGATCTCCTTGCAGTCCAAGGGACTCTCAAGAGTCTTCTCCAACACCACCGTTGAAAAGCATCAATTCTTTGGCACTCAGCTTTCTTCACAGTCCGACTCTCACATCCATGCATGACCACTGGAAAAACCATAGCCTTGACTAGACAGACCTTCGTTGGCAAAGTAATATCTCTGCTTTTTAATATGCTGTCTAGGTTGGTCATAACTTTCCTTCCAAGGAGTAAGCGTCTTTTAATTTCATGGCTGCAATCCTCAGTAATTCCCAGATCAATGCTCAAAGATGACTTATTAACATACTTTATAAACTGTAGTGAATTAGATATCTGGCAATTCTCTCTCTCTCTTTCTTCCTTCCTTCCTTTCTTTCTTTATAACAAGAACGTCGTGCAAAAACTGGGGGTGATGTCCTGGCAAAGAAATGAACAGAAAGAACAAATTCCTAACAGCAAGAGAAGCTTTTACAAGCTTGAGTTACCAAGAGAAGACAGGTGGCCTGCTCAATGCCAAACATCCCGAGGTCTACAAATATCTAAATGCTTTAAAAACACTATGGAGTTCCTGTATGCAAATTATTTTTATGAATTTAAACTAAGGTTTAGTGATATTTCTTCTGACTATCATCTTCCTCTGAAATTGAAATTGGCCTTATTTTGTACACATCTAGAGTTCCAGATCTGGAACTGGAGTTAAACTCAGTTATATAATTCAACTTCTTTTTGCAAAGAAAAAAAACAAAAGATACAGAAAATCAGTGGCTTCTACCATCCACTCAGTTGATCGAGGCATTAATCTAGATTTCAGCTTTTAGTTTCTTTTTTTCCTTTCGCTCACTACATTCCCATCCTATAAAGTCTTGTTTATTTCTCTCCATCTCAATTCCAGTAAAAACAATTACCAGCACTCAACTCATCTACTGTAGTAGCTACTCTTGTCTCCCTACATACATTCTCAATCCAACATCTTCATAGTGATCTTTAAAACCTGTGATCATAGCATCCCAGAATCAGCGCATTTCTTTTTAGAAAGAGAAATAAAACAATACATGTATAAAATTCCCAATTTAAATTTAATAAAAGATCATGTAACTTTTAAACTCTAATTTTGTATTTGTATCTCTTGTCTCTTATACTGAAAATCTGATTCTTAACGATTCCTGATACATTCAGTTATTTGCTTTATATATGTTTCTGTGAGTGTGTTTTCTATTAACATTACCTAAATCATGACTGACAATCAGACTGCTGAGTGCAGTGTATGACTCTTTTGTTATATTTTCTTGCCCTTTGGATATATCTCATCCAGGCTGTATAGTCAAAACATTGTCTTTTAAAATCACTATGCTTATTTTTTTAATTTGGTTATATGACTAATTTGACACAAAGTAGCAGATTTGTTTTTGTTTTATTTCAATTTTTAGAGTTTGTCTTTTTTAGATATAAATTTTGTTTATTTAACTAGCGAAATAATCCCATGGTCTCACAGAACTACAAGATTAATTAACAGAAGTATATCTTTCTTCCCTGGCCCTTCCTCTTTTTTTATCCTCAATAGGTAACCATTTTTATGAAAGCTTGTTTTATTCTTCTATTTTTTTTAAGTTAAAACATAAACATTAATATATTTTACACATTCCTTTCTGCTGCTTCTGGTTTTGCCTTCAAAGGTATATGCTTGTGTAAAGACACTGAAGATAGAAGACATTTCTTTATGTGGCGGAATACTATAGATAGTGGGCATACCATTAATTCAATGCATGACGATTGCCCATTAACATGTGAGTGATTTTCCTTCTTTTACAATTATTTGACAACTACTTGTATCCTTGGGTCTGCATCTTTTCATAGGTTTGCAAAGGTATCTTTAGCATAGTTCCCAAGAAGTGAAAATTTTACATCAAAATATAAATACATACTGAATTTTTCTAGATAGTGCTAACATTCATTAGAACTGAGACATTTTGCAATTCTATTAAGGGCATATGAGAGTGTCTGTACCCTACTGCCTTAACAAAAGTCTTCAAACAGAATTTGTTGCCAAGTCCTAATGAAAGGGGGAGGGTACCTCAATATATTTTTAACTTAATTTCTCTTATTTAAATAAAATTAACTTTTTAAATATCTGTGGCCCATTTACACGTCTTTCTGTGAAATGTCTGTTCACATCTTTCATTCATTTCCTGTCAGATTATTTTTTTACTTCTTAATATTTAGAAGCTCTTCATATATCAGTGAAATAACCTTATATGATATAATTTGCATATATTTATTCCCAGCTTGACAATGTTTTTTTTTCTAATTATTTTTCTATGTAAAGCTACCTTTCAGATTTCATGTACTCAGATTTATCTCTTTGGTGCATCTAGATTTTGGCTATATTAGATCATTTTTCTGTCTCTTAGATTAAAAGGGAAGTCCTCCATGTTTTACTTCAGTATTTATATAGTTTTAGGTTTATTCTAAAATAGCAAAATCATTTTTAATTAATATGGTTTTATGTCATAAAAATATATCAATTTACTATTTGTACTTATTGCTAATCAGTTGTCTGCTCAGTTATTAAAAATTCTTATTTTTCCTCATTGCATAGAGAAAAACCTCTTTATCAGGGCTTCCCTGGTGGCTCAGATGGTAAAGAATTTGCCTTCATTGCAGGAGACCCATATTCAATCCCTGGATAAGGAAGATTCCTTGGAGAAAGGGAAGGCTACTCACTCCAGTATTCTTGCTTGGAGAATCCCATGGACACAGGAGCCTGGGGGTCTATGGTCCAGGGGTCTCAAAGAGTTGAGCATGACTGAGTGACTGCTAACACTTTCACTTTTCACCATTTTTATCATATATTAAATTTCCATATGTATTTTTCTTTCCCCTGGATTTTCCATTGCATTTCATTGGTCTGTTTGTGCACCACCATCACTTTTTTTTAAATAAAGAGGTTTTATGATATACTTTATTGATCTGTGAGGATCAGATCCCTCCCCAATTACTTCTCATTTTAAGGCTTTCCTACCAATTTTCTCTCTCTTTTTTTTTTTTTTCAAAAACTCTTTCAAAAGAATGTTATAATCAATTTGTCTTACGCTAAGGACATTGTCATTGAGATCACATTACACTGAGCAATTAACATAGGGAAAATTGACATCTTCGTTGTGTTGAGACATCCTAACCAAGAAGATGAAATGCTTTTCCACTTTCTCAGTTTATGTCTATGTCTTTTTAGTGTCTAAAACAGATTTTCTACTTTTTAAGTTTATGTATGTGCTATTTCACTTCATTTTATTTTCCTATTAAAAATTAGATTGGTTCTTCCACTATTTCCTTCATCTGACTATCTTTGTATATATGTAAGTTGTTTCTCTTTGCAAAGCTTATACCCTCAACTTTGCTGAACTACCTTGTTTGTAGTAGCCTATTAAGTTATTTAGATTTTCCAGGTTTATAATTTTCTAATCTGAAAATAGAAATTGCTTCACCTTTCCTTTTTCCTCTATTTGCTTTTTATAATATAATCACATTAGCTAATTCCTTCAATACAGTGTTGAATGGTAGGGGAGAGAATGGGTAGTGTTGGCTTGTTCCATGATCAATATCCTGAGATTTTTATCTCAACATAGCTTTGGAGGCAACAAGGTAAAACTTGCCTTCAGACTCAAGCAGGCGTGGTTTGAAATCATGTCTCTACTTATTGGCTCTATGATTTTGGGCCAAGAGCTTAAACTGTCTGAGTTTCAGTTTCCCCATCTGTAGAATGGGAGTGATAACTTATAATTTGCCTTTGTGTTTTGGAAATGAATTGCAATGACTAACACGATGACTGACACACGGTGGATATGACTAACATGATGACTGGTACATCAATAAACGTTTGTTCTCTATTTTTAGGTGCTCTCCGCTCCATCACCTGAGGATTCCTCAAGACTGCAAGCAGAATTAGAGAAGCCTAAACTGAAGACAGTGCCACATTTACAGTCCTGAGTGAGTCTAGCATAGAAGCCACCGTGGAGACCAACTACTCTGAGCTGAAATTTCTAAATAGCAAGCCATCAAATGCTTCAAGCAGCAAATAGGTGTATCCAGCTTCAATGAAAGATCTGGCTGTTATCCATGCAGTGCCCTCTGGTGGTTAGGCTAGTGCTGTAGTTTAAAAAGCTGCCTTGAAACTGATTATTAGTAAAAATAATTTGGTGGCTCAATGGTAAAGAATCCATCTNAAATAGCAAGCCATCAAATGCTTCAAGCAGCAAATAGGTGTATCCAGCTTCAATGAAAGATCTGGCTGTTATCCATGCAGTGCCCTCTGGTGGTTAGGCTAGTGCTGTAGTTTAAAAAGCTGCCTTGAAACTGATTATTAGTAAAAATAATTTGGTGGCTCAATGGTAAAGAATCCATCTGCAATGCAGGAGATGTGTGTTCAGTCCCTGGGTCGGGAAGATCCCCTGCAGCAGGAAATGGCAACCCATTGCAGTATTCTTGCCTGGGAAATCTCATGGACAGAGAACTTTGGTGGGCTGCAGTCCATCAGGTTGCAAAAGAGTCGGACACAACTGAGCAACTAAATAACAACAACAAATCAATATTTAGGGATTGCTTTCCATCTTCTAGGCCTGCCAAATAATTGACACTTATTCCCTTATTTTAATTCTAATAAAATCCTATGAGATATGCACCCATTGGCCTTTTTGGCCAAGCAGGATATTGATACTTACAGAGGTTAATTAGCTTAACCCAGATCACAAAGCTAATTATGGGGGTGTGGGGTGCTGAGATTCCACACCAGTGTTTCTGAATCTTATCTGCTGTGCTATTCTATATGCAACAGTATAAAATATAAAATAATAAGAGACTTAGAAGCACCTTAGAGAGCAATTCCTCCCCCATAATGGACAGATGAATAAAGGCCCAGAGAGAAAGCTGCACAGTTATTAAACAATCTGAGCTACATTCCTGGGTCTCCTGACTCCTAATATTTGTTCTTTTGATTGCACAAAAGCTGCCTGGCCTTATTTGATTTAATTTGCCTCTCCTGTGATTGTCTTACATTTCCCCAGGATAGTAAGACAGCCCTACCTATCGCTACAATAAAAAAAAGGGGGAGTTGAGGGAATAATCTCTACCAAATTTGACAACTCATTAACTACACTTTATTAAAGGGATTTAATTGCTGACCTTATATCCTGTTTTCAGCTTTCTTCTCCAGTAGCAAATATCAATTAAATTCTAATAACAAAGAGTCTCATTGCAGTTGACAAATAATCCTTTTCAGGAGAATTGCCCTCCGTGACTCTCCACAGGCAAAACTTACATTCTTGCAGTCACAATTCTTTGCTGTTGTTTCCTCTAACATCTGATGTGACAGGCCTGCCAGGACGAGAAACAGACTTGCCCTTTGAGGGCATTTTCCCATATAATGAGGTGGCCCTTGCAGAAATCACTCTGCCCATGGTGACAGGTCGCTATAACTCCTGAGTGCTGACCATATGGCTGCCTATAATTTGCTCAGTTCATCAGCATCTGTACAAAACGTATTTCTTAGAGTGATGCCCTGATTTTATAGTTAAGTTGTTGACAATATAACAGTTTACGAAGCATGAGGAGGAAAACTAGATCCCTGATGGCAAATTTCAGGGAGACAATTTAAACTTATTTGTAGATAATCTTTTGTAACAACCAAAACATATAAAAATTTTATGCACTCTTTAGAACTTACTGGCCTCCAACCATTGGTTGGACACTTGCTCATTAACTGGTCAGAATATGGTATGAATGACCCAAACTAGATGATTTTCAAATTATTTTCCATGCCTTAGCATACATGCTTCTTTTATTTAATCATAGCTTTTCATCCAATGTCAACTGCTCTTAATTGAGTCGAAGCAAAAATATACTATATTTACCTAGCTATAGACTTCAAAAACTATAAAAACAGTGAAACATTATAATCAGGTTGTACATAAACAAGAGATGACCGCTAATATTTTTGTGTGAAGCTCAACTTTTTGTCATTTTTTATATTAGGCAAAGGAAAAGTGTTAGAGCTTATAGTTTCAGGGAACTTTAGTTGAATAATTATTAGCCAGACCGTGTGAGTTCATAGTGGCATGAAAGACTCAATATTTCTTGCACAAAATATATGGGGAAAATGTGATGAGTTCCAATATCTCTTTTTAGTATTCTGTGTTTCTAGAAGTGACTGAGAAGATCATCAGTTGTCAAGTGAATACAGGCAATAATAAAATCTATTCTAGATTAAGAGCTGTGAAATCTGTGTTTAGTCTTGTTCTTGTTCTATTCTATGTGCATGTACGTCTTTCACCCTTGTTTGTATAGCCTATCTATATCTATATATTTTAAAGAAACCTAATCATGTCATGTGAGGAACAATGGAATCACTTGAAGGTATTAAACTAAATGAAGAGAAGACATGAGAATTATGTAATAGGAGTTTTAAATGTAGAAAGGCCTGTCCTGTCAGCAGGATCCAACTTATTTTGTATGACTCTAATAGATATAGGTTAGGAGAAGGAAATTCCATGTGGATTTAGCAAACTCGCTACCAAGTTGTTGGAGTGTAGAATAATCCACCTCGCTTTTCAGTATGCTTCATATCAGTAAAAGTTTCAGTGTACATCAATGCTGTTTGAATAGAATATTGAATAAGGAATTCGAAGATCACGTTCCTTGCCACCCTGCATTTTATCATTCCATGAATCTAGTCCTACACTCTCATTTATGAAGTAGCAGCAACTAGTCCTCCTGTAGTCAATCAAATCCTTTCAGAAAAGTTCACTACCCTCAGAGAATCTCTACAAGCCAAACAAATGGGTCATGGTCTAATCTTTGATAGTTCATAATCCCTCCTGTAGCTACTCTACAGTGAAGAGAAAGAAATTACCCCTAAATAAAGTCCTCTTGCATTTAAGTTCCACAAAACCTGAGGGTCCAAAACCCTCAGTCTTTAATTCACTCCTCCTGGGTGGAGCCACAGAGTGAAGGGATACCTACCACAGTCAGGAAACTAACCGGGGAAGCATATCTGTCAGAACCTCTAGCCACCCAGAAGGAGCGCCAAGAATCTTAATCCTCAGTGAACCGTGAAACTCCGGGGCAAGCAGTTTACAGCTGGGGATTTGTTTGTTTATGCAAATTCCATCATAAATCACCTCATCCTTAGCTATAGCCCAAGGCTAAAGCCAAGGTGCCTGTGCAGCTTTGTCATTGGGTCACAAAGGTTCAGGATTTATGGGACAAACCAGCTACGCAGTGGCTCAACTTTTTATTAAGTTACTCGAACTCCCATTTTGCAGAGGAAGAAACCAAGAGCCCAAGTACGAGAGATTTTCCTTAGTTATTAGGAGTTTGTGGAGACAGACATTCTGCCGTTTGATGCTCCATTTCCTCTCCAACAAATCTGCTGAGATCGGTGACTTCAATTCCTGTTAACGTTTCAAAAGCCCATACTGGTGGGAAGGACAGTGACTTTAGGTCAGAGGATAAGCCCTCATTGCCTCTAATCACTGACTGTGTAGCTGTGTATCACAGGATGTTGCTAAACAGCCATCGGGCATTCCTCCACTCACGTCATCAATTCCATGTTTCCTTGGTGAGGAGTCACAACATGTGTTTCTTGACAAAATGCTTTCTGTCTTAAGAGTATTTAATGATCTCTCTCTGCTGGCTCTGAGTGGTAATAACATTTGAGTGAATCAAAGAGATAGGTTTGATTTTAAGAGGGATGGGGATTAGTCCAAGGAAATAAAGAAAAGGAGGGAGACAAGATACAGAAGACACTTCACTATAAATCCCATCAGTAATACTACAGTGCTGAATTTGTCTTGATGTGGTTATAAGTTTATGGGTACATTTGAGCTCTGTCTTTCCCTCTGATGCACACTCACGAATCCTGAAGGCTCACCTTCCATGAGGCTGAATTTTCTTAGCTGAGAAAAGGAGTAACAATGCCCCCTGTCCCCTCACACACACACACACACACACACACACACACACACACACCTACATGCATATACTCATGCAATCTAGGTGTCTGTGAGAACTTAATTAAATAAGATGGCATATGAAAAAATTCTTCTGAAACTTATCAAATAACATAATGTACTAATATACTAAGTACACGTACTAATGTACTAAGAGATAATTATGTGTGTAAGACTGACAGAGAGGTAGCAACAAATACTCGGTTATCACAAAAAGTCATCTGATGTTAGCTTCGGGGACTGTCAGCACCTCAGCCTAGACTCATCTGGGTTATAATCTTTACTCCATCACTTTCCAGTTATGTGGCACTGAACAGTTTATTTAAATTCCCCAAGGCTCATTTTCACCATTATTAAAGCAGAGACAATAGTCTCTTCTCTGTCTACCTCCCAGGGTTCTTGTGAGGACGGGGGGAAGCAAGAGATATGAAATAAAATGCTCTTAAACTTAAAACCTAGACTGTGTCCACGATGAAAGGAATGTATTATTATTTCGGAAACTTAGGCTCCCAGAAAAGGCTCTGGACCTCCTGGTCCTCTGGTTGAGGAAAGATTCTAAGAGGCCAGGCTCCCCAGGAACTTTATAATCTCCTGCTTGTGAGCCTTCCCAGGTGGCATTAGGAGTAAAGAACCCGCCTGCCAATGCAGGTTAGGCATAACAGACACGGGTTCAATCCCTGGGTCGGGAAGATACCCTGAGGTAGGAAATGGCTCCCCACTCCAGTATTCTCACTTGAGAAATCCCACAGGCAGAGGAGCCTGGCAGGCTCCAGTCCATAGGGTCACACAGAGTCAGACACAACTGAAGCAACCTAGCATGTGAGACAGTAGGGAGGCAATGGTTCCCTAGGCCAAGGGCTCTAGGGACANATCCCATGGACTGCATGCTTGGCACATGGTAAATGTTTAGTAAATATTTATTGAATGAATGAAAGAAACAAAGAATTAACTAAACATACTAAGATTCTTTAAGACTCTTCTCCTCAATTGTAAGATGGAAATAATACCTCCCAGAATAACCCTGTCATATCCTAGGTATTAATTCATTGTAAGTCTCTTCTTTACATCCAGGCTTATATAAAAATATTTTCTATCATCTATCTATATCCTGAGGATAGAATTAACAATATATTTTTACTTATAGCACCAGTATTTCAATTCCACAGTCCCACTGTCATGATTTCATTTTGCAAGTTACTTTGACAAAGAGGGTATATCTGGTTGGTTCATGCCCTTTTGGGAAGATCCTCTGGAGAAGAAAATTAATGGCAACCCACTCCAGTATTCTTGCCTGGAAAATCACATGGACAGAGGAGCCTGATGGGTTACAGTCCATGGGGCTGCAGAGACTGAGCATGATCTTTTACAGAATAAATGCCTAATAAGTATTAGTTTTCTTTGTTCTTTCTCCCTTCATTGTTATGCACATTAAGTACTGTCTCAGTCAACAAAGTCCTTTCAAAGATCCTTTGCTAGTCTCACTAAAATTTAAAATACCACAATTCAAACACTAAGCCAAGACTCAATAAATATTGGTTTAAACACATATAAAAGATCAGGACCTTAAAAATATTTTTATACTTACCAAAATGCAGATGCCTTAGCTGCCTGTTATCAGTCATAAGTTACTTTTGAGGGAAAGTGAGGACCCAGCTAGAACAGCGATGGATTTGACATATAACCTTCAGGTTTTTACATCTCTGAGTGACAGTGAACAAAGGCACAGCAGGCCCTGGAGCTGCGTTGGTCAGATTGTACTTTCCAGAGATCCTCGGTGACCACAAACAGGCTTCGGTTTATTTATCCAAGTCTCTTCTTTCAGGGCCAGACCAGAGAAAAAAGGGAGGGTGCTGCCAGATGTGTTAAAGAAGGCAAATGCCTAGAAAGCCTTGGTTTGGGTTTCAGCTAGTAATTATAAAAGGCTAAGTATAATCTGGGGCACTCTAGTTTCCCTTCCCAGACCACAGAGCCCTGGGGAAAGGATCCCATAATAAACAAAGGTGCCCTCTCAGTATATGGGGAAGTATTCACAGATTTGCAGAGAATTTGTCATCCAAGAATCCAAATTAGAATTGGGTCAAAGTTGGAGTGTGTGTGTGTGTGTGAATGTGTATATTTGTGTGTGTGTGTCCTACATAACAATGGGTGATGAAAGCAGAATGGTAAGTAAAATCCCAAGCTTTGAGGCCTGAGTGATCTGACTCACACTTTGTTCGGGATGGGGTCCTCTTTCCTTTAGGCCAAATATGGAAATTGCTAAACAATGGCCATATATTTCCTTTCTGTGCTGCAGAGGGACTAAAAGCACAGATAGGGCAGATACAAAGAGGAGCCCTCAGGGAGAGAAATCTTCAAGGTATTATTAACATAGAGAGAAGCAATTATCTGGGAGATACAAAGCTATCAGATTGGGAGATGGGAAATTATTAAAGAAAAAAGATTCCTTGAGATGTGTGTAATTAAAAGTGAAGAACTCAGTTCAGTTCAGTCACTCAGTCATGTCCAACTCTTTCCAACCCCATGAATTGCAGCACGCCAGGCCTCCCTGTCCATCACCAACTCCGGGAGTTTACTCAAACTCATGTCCATTGAGTCGGTGATGCCATTCAACCATCTCATCCTCTGTCATCCCCTTTTCCTCCTGCCCTCAATCTTTCCCAGCATCAGGGTCTTTTCAAATGAGTCAGCTCTTCGCATCAGGTGGCCAGAGTATTGGAGTTTCAGCTTTAGCATCAGTCCTTCCAATGAACACCCAGGACTGATCTCCTTTAGGATGGACTGGTTGGATCTCCTTGCAGTCCAAGGGACTCTCAAGAGTCTTCTCCAACACCACAGTTCAAAAGCATCAATTCTTGGCACTCAGCTTTCTTCATGGTCTAACTGTCACATCCATTCACAACTACTAGAAAAACCACAGCCTTGACTAGATGGACTAAATGTATGTAAAAATTTCTATGATGCAATACTACAAAATATTAGCTTATTTTTTTTTAATATCTAAGAGCTATATGGCTGGCCTTGCATGAAACATTCTATATATCCTTATCATAACTAATCACAGTAGTAATCTTTTAGAGTAGTTATATTCTCATTTTATAGCTGGCGAAACTAAAAACACAGAGGGCAAGTGACAGACCCAAGATACTAGCTTGTAAAAACTAATAATCTAGGTTTAATTCAAGCAACAGAGAAAAATAGACTTAAAAAAGAAAGAAAAGAATGGAGTTTTAGGGATCTGTAGGACAGTAACAAAGATCTAATAGCCTCACCGTCAGTGTCCCAGATAAATAAGAATGTAGGGCTGAAAAGTCATTTGAAGAAAGAATGACTGCAAACCTCCCAAATTTGGCAAATAAAACCTCACAAATGTGAAGATTCAAAAAGATGAGCTACCTACAAATAGGATAGGCTCAAAGAATTCCTCACCAAGACTTATCAATATTAAACTTCAAAAAAAGACAAATCGAAACTTTTGAGGGACTACAGGTTTAAGAATCTGTCTTCCAATGCAGAGGACACAAATTCTATCCCTGGTTGAGAAACTAAGATTCCGCATGCAGCAGGACAACTAAACCAGTGTGTCACAACTAGAGAAAGCCCCTGCACAACGCAAGGAAGAGCCCATGTGCGGCAACAAAGGCTCAGTGCAGCCAAGTAAGTAAATAAATAAAAACTAAGAAAACCTCTGGAAAGTAGCCCCCCCAAAATGATGCTTATATGTAAGGGACACCAATTCAAATCCATAGATTTTTTTCATCTGAAGTCATTGTGGCAAAAGGGAATGACTTTTTTTATTTTTAATAATTGTCAAAATTGAATCCTATATTCAGTGAGACTGTACTTTAAGTATAAAGTACAGTGGAGGATGGGGAGGACTACCAGATAATGGAAAGCTAAGAGTATTTGTTGCTAGCAGACCCAACGGAAAGAATGGCTAAAGGAAGCTTTCCAAAGAGAAAAAAATAACTGAAAGTGTTTAAACTTTAGGAAGGACAGGAGAAGAGATGGATAAAGTAGGAAAAGATAATAAACTGTATTTCATATTTTGAGCTTCTTAAATCATATTTGGTACTTAAAGCAAAAATTATAACATGAGATACAGTGTTCAGTGCATGCAGAGGAAAAA
>SJYA01002090.1:633323-646861 GCA_006410615.1 Neotragus moschatus
AGTCAGCTCTTCGCATCAGGTGGCCAGAGTATTGGAGTTTCAGCTTTAGCATCAGTCCTTCCAATGAACACCCAGGACTGATCTCCTTTAGGATGGACTGGTTGGATCTCCTTGCAGTCCAAGGGACTCTCAAGGGTCTTCTCCAACACCACAGTTCAAAAGCATCAATTCTTGGCACTCAGCTTTCTTCATGGTCTAACTGTCACATCCATTCACAACTACTAGAAAAACCACAGCCTTGACTAGATGGACTAAATGTATGTAAAAATTTCTATGATGCAATACTACAAAATATTAGCTTATTTTTTTTTAATATCTAAGAGCTATATGGCTGGCCTTGCATGAAACATTCTATATATCCTTATCATAACTAATCACAGTAGTAATCTTTTAGAGTAGTTATATTCTCATTTTATAGCTGGCGAAACTAAAAACACAGAGGGCAAGTGACAGACCCAAGATACTAGCTTGTAAAAACTAATAATCTAGGTTTAATTCAAGCAACAGAGAAAAATAGACTTAAAAAAGAAAGAAAAGAATGGAGTTTTAGGGATCTGTAGGACAGTAACAAAGATCTAATAGCCTCACCGTCAGTGTCCCAGATAAATAAGAATGTAGGGCTGAAAAGTCATTTGAAGAAAGAATGACTGCAAACCTCCCAAATTTGGCAAATAAAACCTCACAAATGTGAAGATTCAAAAAGATGAGCTACCTACAAATAGGATAGGCTCAAAGAATTCCTCACCAAGACTTATCAATATTAAACTTCAAAAAAAGACAAATCGAAACTTTTGAGGGACTACAGGTTTAAGAATCTGTCTTCCAATGCAGAGGACACAAATTCTATCCCTGGTTGAGAAACTAAGATTCCGCATGCAGCAGGACAACTAAACCAGTGTGTCACAACTAGAGAAAGCCCCTGCACAACGCAAGGAAGAGCCCATGTGCGGCAACAAAGGCTCAGTGCAGCCAAGTAAGTAAATAAATAAAAACTAAGAAAACCTCTGGAAAGTAGCCCCCCCAAAATGATGCTTATATGTAAGGGACACCAATTCAAATCCATAGATTTTTTTCATCTGAAGTCATTGTGGCAAAAGGGAATGACTTTTTTTATTTTTAATAATTGTCAAAATTGAATCCTATATTCAGTGAGACTGTACTTTAAGTATAAAGTACAGTGGAGGATGGGGAGGACTACCAGATAATGGAAAGCTAAGAGTATTTGTTGCTAGCAGACCCAACGGAAAGAATGGCTAAAGGAAGCTTTCCAAAGAGAAAAAAATAACTGAAAGTGTTTAAACTTTAGGAAGGACAGGAGAAGAGATGGATAAAGTAGGAAAAGATAATAAACTGTATTTCATATTTTGAGCTTCTTAAATCATATTTGGTACTTAAAGCAAAAATTATAACATGAGATACAGTGTTCAGTGCATGCAGAGGAAAAAATTAAGACAAATTTTTATGGGATGAAGAGAAAACAAAATAGAAGTAAGATTTTACTACTCTGAAAGTGGTAAAACATCATATAATTTAAAACACTAAATAAATCAAAATAGAATTCTAAATAATATTATTGTAACCCAGAGGAGCCCTAACATACCACTCATTACTTGAAATGCAAGCAGGCTAAATAGACCAATAAAAAGACAGAGCTTGGCAGAGTGGGTAAAACAAAACAAGCCCAATATTCTGTAATAACTTAAATGGGAAAAGAATTTGAAAAGGAATAGATACATGTAGATGCATAACTCAATCACTTTGTTGCACACCTAAAACTAATACATTGTTAATCAACTATTCCTCAATATGAAATATAAAATAAAAGTGAAAAAAGATTCTCCATCCATGAAACAAAAAATAAGCAAAAATCCATAATCCAACTATTATGAACTGAATGTTTGTGGCTCTCCCCAACAAATTCATATGTTTGACACTCTACCATCCCCCTCAATGTGATAGTATTAGGAAGTGGGATCTCTGAAGGGTAATCACGTTTAGTTGAGGTTGTGAGGGTAGACGCCAAGCTAGGATTAGTGCCCTTAAAAGAAAAGACACTAGAGCATGAGGGTACAGAGAGAAAGCATCCATCGGCGAGCCAGGAAGCAGGCCGTCACCAAGAACCAAACTTGAAGGCTCCTTAACTTTAGATTTACCAGCCTTCAGACCTAAGGGAAATAAATATCTGTTTTAGCCAACTGGTCTAAGGTATTCTATTATAGCAGCCTAAGCTAAGACATGAACAATATTCTGTCTTGGCTTCCCTGATGGCTCAGTGGTAAAGAAGTCTGCCTGCTAATGCAGACTTGAGTTCGATCCCTGGGTCAGGAAGACTCCCTGGAGAAGGAAATAGTCACCCATTAGAGTGTTCTTGCCTGGGAAATCCCATGGACAGAGGAGCCTGGCAGGCTACAGTTCATGGGATCGCAATAGAGTCAGACATGACTGCGTGACTAAACAGCAACAATATATTCTATGAGAAATTACTTCAAATTTAACATGAGTAAGTAGGAATCAAAAAGATGGCAAAAGGTCTATTATATAAACATTAAAAGCAGCTGACATGACTATTGATATCAGATAAAGCAGACTTATAGAGTGAAGACAATTAGTAGGGACAAAGAAAGACATTATATAATGACACATCTAAAATCCTGACTTCAAGAAAGAAATCGTCTTATAGTTATAAGGGTAATATATATACTACTACTACTACTACTAAGTCACTTCAGTCGTGTCCGACTCTGTGTGACCCCAGAGACAGCAGCCCACCAGGCTCCCCCGTCACTGTGATTCTCCAGGCAAGAACACTGGAGTGGGTTGCCATTTCCTTCTCCAGTGCATGAAAGTGAAAAGTGAAAGTGAAGTCAGTCAGTCGTGTCCGACTCTAGCGACCCCATGGACTACAGCCCACCAGGCTCCTCCATCCATAGGATTTTCAAGGCAAGAGTACTGGAGTGGGGTGCCATTGCCTTCTCCAAATATATATAAAATAAAACGTATAGGACTTTTGCTTTATTATACATAGGAGAAGGGGGTTTCCCAGGTGGCTTAGTGGTGCAAAACCTGCCTGCCAATGCAGGAGACTCAGTTTCAGTCCCTGGGTCAGAAAGATCCCTTGGAGAAGGAAATGGCAGCCAACTCCAGTATTCTTGCCTGGGAAATCCCATGGACAGAGGAGTTTGGTAGGCTACAGTTTATGGGGTCAAAAAGCGTCAGACACAACTTAGCAATAGACCATGAGCATGAGAGAAGAAGATTATACAGTTTATCACAAGGTTCTTTATACAACCTGGAGTCTTTCACTAATATTAATATTATTATCATTTTTTCTGACTAACCAATTACAAAACAAGCAAAATGTCATCAAAGTAGAAGAATAATCCAAAGACACAGAGTCAGGACGGTTTTCAGCATGTTGGCAAACAGAGATAAAGCCTGTATGGCAGGAAGAAACTTACTTGAATGAAGAGCAGGAGATGAGTTTAGAGAGACTGGCTGAGGTCAGACCATATANTGTCATCAAAGTAGAAGAATAATCCAAAGACACAGAGTCAGGACGGTTTTCAGCATGTTGGCAAACAGAGATAAAGCCTGTATGGCAGGAAGAAACTTACTTGAATGAAGAGCAGGAGATGAGTTTAGAGAGACTGGCTGAGGTCAGACCATATAGGTCCTTATAGGCTACAGCAAGGAGTTAGGTGTTTTATCATAAAGACAATATGAAGTCACAAGAATAATTTAAGTCAAATAGTGATATGATTACAGTTTTGTGATTCTATAGATGGGAAGAAGGAGAGTTTGGTTATAGCTTAGAGCACAGTGAGATTGAGATAAACATGGAATATCTAAGTAGTTAGTTCAGTTTGGTTCAGTGGCTCAGTCGTGTCCGACTCTTTGCAACCCCATGAATCACAGCACGCCAGGNTGCTAGTAAAGTAATGCTCAAAATTCTCCAAGCCAGGCTTCAGCAATACATGAACCGTGAACTTCCAGTCTAAGTAGAGATGTCCAGTTAAAAAAAGATTAGATCAGGAGCGAAACTGACAGTTATGGGCTTGCCTGGTGGTCCAGTGGTTAAGAATCTGCCTGCCCATGCAGGGACACTGGTTCGACCCCTGCTCTGGGAAGATCCAACTTGCCGCAGACCAACTAAGCCAGTGTGCCACAACTACTGAGCCTGTGCTCAGAGCCCACAAGCAGCAACTACTGAAACTTGTGGGTCTAGAGCCTGTCATCCACAACAAGAAAAGATAATGCAATGAGAAACCCAGGCATCGTGACTAGAGAATATCCCCCACCCACCGCAACTAGGGAAAGCCTGCATGCAGCACTGAAGAACCAGCCAGCCAAAAATAAATAACTTAATTTTAAAAAACCTTTAAAAAATGGCAGCTATAACATGTGACTCATTGGCACAGTGTTGGTGTCCAGGGCAACGAAATGAATCAAAGAAGTCTTTCGAAGGTGACAAAAACTTCAAGAAGAAAATCCCAGTGAAAGCCATTATAGAAAGTGAGAGTGAGAAAGGAACTAAAGGGGATTCTCAATTGTATACCTTTTACATCTAGATTTATTTCTAGACTGAGCATCTGCTCAATAATCTTATATCTTTCCTATCCTGATAGAGTGGATTAGATATTTAATTTAACATAGGTTTCTGAAATATTCCCTCATATAAAAAGTAGTACTTGTGATATTGCAGAGAAGGGACTAGGGCTTAAATCTTCCAGGGTTGTTTGATTTGCATTCTTATATAGCTGAAAGAATAAACTACCCAAAACTCGTTTAATTTGGATGTCCATACTCTCCCATGTCTGATAGACAGCAGTCTTAATATCATCTTCAAATCTTAATTATCAACTTGAATGTCTAAAATTGTTCTCCTTGAAGGGCTTATTATACCTGAGATTTTTGAGCCAATAAACTATAAATTTGATGAGATTCCAAACTGGTGGTGGTGGTGGTGTCTGACTCTTCGTGACTCCATGGACTGCAGCACGCAAGACCACAAGATTCTAAATTACCTGCTCTGAATTTCTTCCCAGGGTTACTACAAAATCAACCACAGAGAGGATACATTTTAATAGCCCTTTTCATTCCTATCTTGTTTTCAAATAATCACGTGTCCCTTAAGTTTAGGACTTTACTAATAGAGGGAGACTATTCCTCTCCTTTCTGTTTCCACTGTCCATCTCTGGTTCACCACATCGATCATAATTTTGAACTTGGATCCAGTATCTAACATTAAAGAAGACTAAAAGTTTAGAATATAAAAGTGTAAAGATGAAAAGAAAGTAAGACCAATAGACTCAGCAAAAGTTTTCCTATTTGGGGATTGGATTAGTATATTTAATGCTGCTGCTGCCGCTGCTAAGTAGCTTTAGTCATGTCCGACTCTTAGCGACCCGATGGACTGTAGACCACCAGGCTCCTCCATCCGTGGGATTTTCCAGGCAAGAGTACTGGAGTAGGGTGCCACTGCCTTCTCTGAGTATATTTAATGAGCAAATATTTAACTTGAAGTTTCCCTTAAAGAGAGGTCGACTTGAATATTGAGCTAGTACACAGGCTGTCAATAAGGTTTTCTAAACTGAATGAGAAAAGCTTTGACTTATAGATAAGTATGTTTGTAGCAGGAGGCTCTTGAATTTGGCAACAGAAAGGTGACTCAACAGGTCAGAGCCCACCACGAAGAGCAAATAAAAACCTGCAAGAAAACAGAAAGGCAGCAACACCTATTTTAGACCACAGAGTTTCTGCCTCTTACCACCTCCCACAGTTTACTTCTTTGGGTGGGTTTAATTCTAGAACAGTTAGATTATTTCTTTTAGTAATCCTTAAAATCAAAAGTAGATAATTTTAAAGTCTTTTCTAAGATAAAGAAAGATGACAAGAAACAGGCCAGAAAGTTCAAACAGACAGGCCCACATTTCCTTGTTCTTTTCTGCGTTGAAGGTGTATTAGAAAAGATTTGGACTTTAGCTCTAGGTACGTGGTCCTTAAAGTGAAATCTCATTTTATTCATTTGTGTCATAGGAGACAACTTGTACTCTGTAGGACTTCAGATCATTAACTTAAAACAGCTGGTACATAAAAAATAGATAAAACTGACTATAATCATTGTCTATCTCTAAGTTTTACCAATCTCTTTAATACTGAGAATAGCTATACATTTCTAGATCTTAACGAAATAATTTCATTACCAAGTTTTCCAAACTGAAATTCTTTTAAAGAAGAGGAGGAAAGAGCAGTGGTCTGGGACCTGGGAGTCATCTTTTTATATCACTTATGCAATGAACTTGGATAGAATCTCTCTACTCTGGACTCCAGTTTCATCAGATATAAAATGTGTTTATTTGCAAACGCATTTGCTGCTATTGCTGCTGTTTAGAAGTTAAGTCGTGTCTGACTCTTTTGCCACCCCATGGACTGCATGCAGCCCGCCACGTTCCTCTGTCCATGGGATTCCTAGGCAATAACACTGGAATGAGTTGCCATTTCCTCCTCCAGGGGATCTTCCTAATTCAGGGATCAAAGTGAGATTTCTGTGTCTTCTGCATTGGCAGGCGGATTCTTCACCACTGCACCACCTGGGAAGCCCACAAACGCATTTAGTTGTCTCAATTATCCCATATTGAAGAACAGTGAACTCAGTCATAGTAATAATAGTAGTGGGCAGTAGTAATAATAGCAGGGCTCATTACATTCCTGGCATTATTCTAAGCCCTTTATACATATTAACTGATATAATAAAGGGGATGACAGGATGAGATGGTTGGATGGCATCACGGTATCAATGGGCAAGAGTTTGAGTAAACTCCGGGAGTTGGTGCTGCAGTCCACGGAGTTGCAAAGAGTAGGACACGACTGAGTGACTGAACTGAACCTTATGAAGCAAGTACTATTACTATTAGACTCATATTTTTCAGAAAAGAAACTGAGTCACCAAGAGGTTAAACAATTATCTGAATATCACCACATATGGTAAACTTCAGCAGGAGGATTCACATGTGGCATTGTGGTGCCCCATCCTGGTCCCTAACCATCAGGCACACCTCATGTTATGTGATGGGTATATTTGATCACCTCCACTATTGAGATTTTTGAGAAGTTAGGACTCTTTAAAATAAGTCTTTATGGCTAGAAAGAAAAGGGGCTTGAAATAATAATTTAGTACTGGAGATGTCTACTCAAGTTCCCCAAGTATCCGGCAGTCTGGAGTAATTTCAAAGTTTGTGCCTATGGAACAAAAAAGTACAGCTTGAGCACAGTGGAAATTTCTTGCACATTTTGCATTTTTTCCATACTCCAGTCCTATCTGCACTCTGCGTGTGTGTGTGCTCGGTTGCTCAGTCCTGTCCAACTCTTTTGCAACCCCATGGACTGTAGCCCACCTGNAAGTTTGTGCCTATGGAACAAAAAAGTACAGCTTGAGCACAGTGGAAATTTCTTGCACATTTTGCATTTTTTCCATACTCCAGTCCTATCTGCACTCTGCGTGTGTGTGTGCTCGGTTGCTCAGTCCTGTCCAACTCTTTTGCAACCCCATGGACTGTAGCCCACCTGGCTCCTCTGTCCATGGGATTTCCCAGGCAGGAATACTGGAGTGGGTTGCCATTTCCTTCTCCAGGGGATCTTTTCCACGCCTAGAGTAAAGGGATTGAACCCAAGTAACCTGCATAGCAAGGTGTATTCTTAACACTGAACCACCAGGGAAGTCCCCTAGAATTTTGATTTTAAAGCATGATGCTACTGTCATTTGTGTGCTAACTTCAACTTCTACAGAGTCAGAGTTTGAATGCGTAGCTGAACCCTCATGGTGGTTGGGCCATCTTTTCTTTGTTCTTTAATGAGTCTAGTGCACACTGCTCTCTCTCTCTCTGCTCAAGCTTCTTCTCTTTGGCAATTCATCACATATTGTCTTGCAACATCTTTGGAATCTCTGTCTGGTATTATTTAACTCATATTGTTATTAAATTCTTGAATACGTGTTTCTATTCCTCCAACAAGGCTTTAAGTTCCTTGAGGTTAAGGAGAATATTTTATCATAACTGGCCATCATTATCATTTGCATGCATATTACAGCATAAAAAGTTATTCAACATGCATCTTCATATTCCTTTATATATCAGTTCTATGAGAAAGCGAGCCGCTTTCTACAGGTGAGGAAATGGAGGTCAGAGAAATGACTTACTTGTCTCCAATACTGTTAGGGGAATCACACCGATTGAAATCACCCACCCTGGCCAGGCACCATAGTAACCATTTGCATGAGTTGTTTTATGACAGGAGATCCTGATAAGAAATACGGAACTAATAAGCCACCATCAAGCAGAAGAGATCGGGAAAGGTCGAAAGGAGACACTGCGTGTCCGTCCACTTCCCAGAATCCCTCTTTCTAGCATCCATCTTGGCTGAGCAATGCCTGCACCACCAGGGAAGATTCTAAATTAGAATGACTGGCCAAAGACCACCTGGAAACTAATCCCATCACCATAAAACTCGAGACTGCAAGCCATGCGGCAGAGCAGTTCTCCTGGGTTCCCTTACCCTACTGCTCTCCACCCAGGGGGCCCTTTACCAATAAAATCTCTTGCTTTGTCAGCACATACGTCTCCTTGGACAATTCATTTCCAAGTGTTAGACAAGAGCCCCGTTCCAGGCCCTGGAAGAGGTCCGCCTTCCTGCAACAATACTATCACATTTTATAAAAAAGGTTTTTAAAGTAACATTTATTTCTTAAACGTTAACATGTGCATAATGGGAAACCAAAAAATACAAGAAGCAAAACACAAAGTCATCCGTGATCACAAGCAGTTTATCTCTTGATCTGTCCTCCTAGGTCTCACTTGTGTATTTACACAACTAAGCATCCATTTGTATGTAATTAAGATCATATGGTTACGCATCATGCTTTTTCACATGTCATGAATATTTACTATTGCAAAGTCCCAAAGCTATGAGTATTTTGATGACCATCAATTTTAAGAGTAAAAGCAGGTCATTGAATTTCTTTTTTAAAGTTTTCAGGTTTTAACTTTCCCCATGACACCAAGCTACCTTTTACATGTTTCCTTCGTGCCTAGCACAAGGTCTTGTACACGACAAATATACTTAAGAATTATTTGTGAGTTGACGTTAGATTTCAAAGGACACTAAAGGAAGAATCATCGGGATCTGGAGCTGCATGGCAAACATCTGTAGGAAAAGTAAATAAATGAACTCACTGCCTGGCTTCCTCCAAACTGACAGTGTTTGGTGTTGAGGAAGCAAATTAGTTGGCTGAGTTGTCTGAGATTTTCCTTTTTTAAATAATATTTATAGCTTTAAGGATAGAATACAGCTCACATCTTGCAAAAACTGGAGAGCACGTGTGTGTGAATTAAAGTCAGTTTTCGCAAGGTTCTGTTTTTTCAGAACCACGTCTGCCTCTGTGATTATTGTAAATGAGTAAAGAGCTCTGCTTAGCTTTCAGCTCATGGCCAGTGAGGAAAGAGCTTGGAGCCTGGCTGGGAAGTCAGAAACACGTGGTGGCTCAGGATCCTGGGCAAAACAGGGTAACAATAATAGTCATTTTTCATCTTCTAGTCCTTGGTGTCTAGAGGCCATTTGGGAATTTAACAAAATATACATAAAGCCCAATTCTGAAAACAAAGCCACACATCCCCCAGCCTTAACCAAGCAGGGCCTTAGGGAAAATGATAATAAACGTTTTCCTTCCTTGCCACCAACATTACAAACCATCAGCAGTGACACTGAGAACAAAGAAGCCAGAGGTTACGGGAAGGGGAAAGAGTGAAACTAGAGAGGAGCTCAAGAAGAAAATAGAGGTGCATGACTGCTTGAGAAATTGCTTCTAGACATAGATAGAAAATGAATTTGATGTGAAACGCCAGCCACCCCCTCACATACATGCACAGCACACATACACACACACCATACCAACGGTGAGAAGATAACTTTGAGTGATGTTAGGCACATCAACATGGGAGAGGAGGAAACTGTCTGAAATGGTCACAGGAACACATACTTGACTTGCTTAAGAAGGGATATAAGGAACCTAAAACTGCTCTAAAAACTAAGGTTTATTCCTTTTCTTAAAGGCAAAAAAACAGGCTTGCGGTACACTGCCAGTCCTATGAGTAACTTGCACTAAGAACAATATGTAATAAATAAACCTGAGGGAAATATCATTTTTTTCTTAAAAAAAAAGAAGTGACAGAACACATGTCAACAATTGAAAGATGCTTGCAAGATATTACCTAAAAATCAGGTTGTAATCAACATGGACATTTTGTTTCACTTTTGCTGCAAATGTGTTCTATGTATTTGGGTACAAATACATGCAAGTTAGGAATGCATTAAAATATGAAAAATTATTTTTTCAATATTTTATGCTTGAGACTATAGGTCTTTTTATATTCCTCTCCACACTTCTCTGAATTTGATATTAGAATTCATCCTATTTTCATTTATGTTTAGCTAAGAAAATATGATGCTGTGAAAGTGCTGCGCTCAGTATGACAGCAAATTTGGAAAACTATGCAGTGGCCACAAGACTGGGAAAGGTCAGTTTTCATTCCAATCCCAAAGAAAGGCAATACCAAAGAATGCTCAAACTACTGCACAATTGCACTCATCTCACATGCTAGTAAAGTAATGCTCAAAATTCTCCAAGNGCCTGCCAGGCTCCTCTGTCCATAGAATTTTCCAGGCAAGAATATTAGAGTGGGTAGTCATTCCCTTCTCCAGGGGATCTTCCAAACCCAGGTATCAAACCCCAGTCTCCTGCTTTGTAGGCAGATTCTTTACCATCTGAGCCACAGAGAAGCCTGAGGTGCCACTAGGGTGAGCAAATTCACGACTGCTGAAAGAATCCATGTGATTGCATGTGTTGGGAATAATACCCAACAGTAGCTATCTTGAGTTCAGGATAAAGTGTCTGAATTCCTTTATCTCATTTCCTCAAGGTAATAAACTGAGAATATCAATCAGCCTTTAGAGGTCCTGTGAAAATAAAACAGGTTTCCCTTGGTAAAAGACTCTTCCAGTCTTCAGTAACTGACTCTATAACAAGACTGTTGTCTCCCTGTAAGTTTTACAATAAGAGTAGGAGAGTTTTGCTGGAGAGTGGGAAAGCTTCTAAGAGACAACTGGAAAATTCGTAAATAAACATCAAATTAGTGTAAAAGTCCTATGAACATTCTGTAACTAAAAAATTTGTGACATCTATCCAGATCAAAATAGGAATGCCTAGGATTTCTTTCATAAAATCCAAAGGGTTCAGGAAGGCTTGAGGATTCCTTAAATTTCTGGAGAAATCAAAGCATCTAAGAAGAATGGGACAAACTACTATATACTACATTTCTAAAGAAATCCCGCACAAATCTCTAAGATCCTGCACAAATGTTTCTTTGTGCAGGATCTATGAATGATATTGAGATGTCCTTTTTTTGGAATCCGTAGGATGTAGAGATTGTTCAGTTCAGTTCAGTTTCAGGTCAGTCACTCAGTTTTGTACTACTCTTTGCGACCCCATGGACTGCAGCACACCAGGCCTTCCCGTTCATCACCAACTCCCAGAGTTTACTCAAATGCATGTCCACTAAGTTGGTGATGTCATCCAACCATCTCATCCTCTTTTGTCCCCTTCTCCTCCTGCACTCANGTTCAGTTTCAGGTCAGTCACTCAGTTTTGTACTACTCTTTGCGACCCCATGGACTGCAGCACACCAGGCCTTCCCGTTCATCACCAACTCCCAGAGTTTACTCAAATGCATGTCCACTAAGTTGGTGATGTCATCCAACCATCTCGTCCTCTTTTGTCCCCTTCTCCTCCTGCACTCAGTCTTTCCCAGCATCAGGGTCTTTTCAAATGTGTCAGCTCTTCGCATCAGGTGGCCAAAGTATTGGAGCTTCAGCTTCAACATTAGTCCTTCCACTGAATATTCAGGACTGATTTCCTTTAGGATGGACTGGTTGGATCTCCTTGCAATCCAGGGGAATCTCAAGAGTCTTCTCCAACACCACAGTTCAAATGCATCAATTCTTAGGTGCTCAGCTTTTTTTATAGTTCAACTCTCACATCCATACATGACTACTGGAAAAAACATAGCCTTGACTAGACGGACATTTGTTGGCAAAGTCATGTCTCTTTTAATATGTTGTCTAGGTTGATCATACGTTTTCTCATGAAAATTTTGAGACTGTAGGGTTCTCTAATTGCTTTAGGTTGCCTGTTGGAGAATAAATAATAAATGATATGTGCTTTCTTTCCTTTGAATAAAATTCCCCTCTGATGCAGAATGACTAGCTGGCCTCTGAATGCACAGAATTTCCTAGGTTGTTGCATTGGAGTCAAGTCCAAATGAGCCGTGTCATCACCAGGAAGTAAAGAAAAACAAGCTCCTTGTGCCAAGGACTTTTCAAATACCATGGAGGCTGAGGCCATGTGGTTTGAACAGCACAGATGAGGGGAAGTGAGACTCATGAGTGTCAAAGGAAGTCCAAGTGGCACAGAATCTCCACCTACATTTTTTTTTTTCTGCTACACTGCACTGCATATGCAATCTTAGTTTCCTGATCAGGCATCAAACTCATGCTCCCTGCATTGGAAGCACCAGTGGACTACCAGGGAAATCTCTTCCACCTACATTTTTCAACATAGAACCTACAGTTCAGCCACTTTAGGAAACCTATGATACACAAAAGATATTACAATTATTCTCACTGCTAGGATTTTAAAGAAGGTCATTGCTGGTTTACATTTCCGGGAAGAATACCAAGATGAAATGGCAAAAAATGAGGCGGAATCTAGCATCAAAAACGCCAACTACTACTCTCTCACCTTTTGCTCTCTTTGCTTCCTGACCTCCTTCTTGTCTATGGGGTAGGATACTCGACTATTGGCATTATCATTTTAGAAGCCCTAGTAGAAAGTCAGAACATAATTTCACCAGCATCTATATCAGTCTCTGAGAAGAAGAATTACCAGCCCAGAATAGCCCAGTTCTCCTTGCTTTGGAGTAATTTTTGTTGTCAGGTCCATCTGATGCTATAATTGGTCCAAGTCTGGGCCATGAACATGCAGGAAAAAATGAATGTGAAGTAGGCAGACTAAAAATGGAAATCAGCAGCTACTACAGATTACTATATTCTATGAAATTTCCAAAATTACGATTAGAAAAACAGTCTAGACACTATACAGAATGTGATTTTAACACAATAGTGTGCTCATTCGTGTCTGACTTTTTGTGACTTTATGGACTGTAGCCCACCAGGCTCCTTTGTCCACGGGATTCTTCAGGCAAGAATACTGGAGTGAATTGTCCTGCCCTCCTCCAGGAGATCTTCCTGACCCAGGGATTGAATCTGTGTCTCCTGCATCCCCTGCACTGCAAGCAGACTCTTTACCCACTGAGTCACCTGGGAAGCCCCTTATATATATATATATATATACATTTTATTTTTAATAAATACAGACACACAAAACTCCTACAAATGAACACACACATATATATATTAAGTATTTATTAGTA
>SJYA01002090.1:653433-677311 GCA_006410615.1 Neotragus moschatus
AACTATCCAGATGCAATTTTTCCCTCCTTCAGCTTCGTTTCAAAGCTGTCTTCTATTTCCCCAACTACAGGGTGCTTCTTTTGGCCACGTGCCACTCCTTACTGTATTTACAACTTTCCCAGTCCACTTCCTATCTCTGTAATCGCATTCCCCATTCTTGTGTTACTGCTTGAGAGTCTAGCCTCTATTTCTGGAGTTGGCAGTATGGTTTCAATTAGAAAGCTGTTTTGCCCCTGGTCATTATACACTAGCTTTCAATACCCCAGTCCACTCTTCATTACTGTCTTCCTCTGGCCACAGTTTGCTCAAGCATAATGATCTCATCTTTTTCTCTTTAAGGACTTGACCCCATTTCTTTCCCTGAACCATGTTACATTATGGGTGACATTATTTATGTTTTTCTTTTTGCCCTAGTGACATGCTTAAGCTGTCCATTTTCCCCTAGACTGGGTCAGAAAACACAGACTATGTGTTTAGCACCACTTAAGCTAATTCTTTCTTTTAAAAACACTCCCTCCAGGTTCTACAAAAGTTCTCAGATCTACATTTATTGAAGCCACTGAGACAACTTTGCAGAGGATATCAACCAGATTGGAAAACCTTGAATTTGGAACCAAATTTCTATTTTTAGCTCAGGAAGAGACATAAACTGTTGAGTCTCCTCTTCAGTAAATGAGGGAAGAAGCAACTGTGTTGCAACTCATGATTCCTGGACTGTGAGGGAGGCAGGGAAACAGGGAGAAAAGGAGGAGACAGGGGACCAGGTTTTATAATTCCACCTAGGGTCCTTGCTTGAGTAACTTCTTCAGTCCTAAAGCTCATGGTTTATTTTGTTTTTAAGTTACAAAAATGGCCCTAATAATACTTTTCTTGTTTGCCACGGACTTAATCAAAGAAATCTAGTATATTTTTAAATGTTTTGGGCATCAGTGAAATGGTAGAGGTAGGATATAGGATTTAACAGTCTGGGCTTCAGAGTCAAACTTGATAAAATTCAGGTCTTGATTCCCCTTGAATGAATTATCTAACATCTATAAACATATATAAACCTAAGTTATTTAACATCTATAAACTGAAGTTTCTTTAGGTAGAAAACTGGAAAACAAAAGTTTTGATCTCTCAGGATTGTTTTAGGGATAAGCATGGGGCTTCTCCAGTGACACTAGTGATAAAGAACCCACCTGCCAATGCAAGAGACTAAGAGATACAGGTTTGATGCCTGGGTTGGGAAGATCCTCTGGAGAAGGACATGGCAACCCACTCCAGTATTCTTGCCTGGAAGATCCCATGGGCAGAAGAGTCTGGTGGGCTACAGTCTATGGGGTCTCAAAGAGTCAGACACGACTGAAGTGACCTAGCACACACACATAATAATTAATTATAAGCCCTCAAACGTGTGTTTCATGGACTATGATTAATAAGCTTTGGATATTATCACTCTTAATATCTGCTCTTGCTACATCTTCTAAAGCAGTCTAAAATAATGGAATTATGTGGAGTTATGTTTGTTTATACATTCACTTCTTTCAGTCAAAATTTGGATTCCCCAGAAGAGGGCATATCTTCAGTTTATTTCCTTAGCCTCAAACACAGGGACTGAGACATAGAAACTCAACAAAGATGTATCCGTTTTAAAATGTGATAAGTGACAATGTTAGTGTCTTTGCAATGACTCTTCTGGCACAATTGTTAAACAATTTCAAGTCCCTTCTTTCATGTGTCAGAATCTAACCCATCCATTTTGCTCTGTGCATAGGCTGATCTTTGCTTCCTACTATTTGGAAGGTTCTGACCTGTTACTTTTCTCTTCTCTTAATTTTTTTCTATGAATTTCAATAAAAATTCCAAAGAAAAAAGTAGCACACACTTTCCCTGAAGTTCTAATTCAGGTGTTAAAAAAAAGTTAAAAGTGAAAGTCACTCCTTCTTTTGCTTCTGTTGTTACTTAGTGTTGATAATCTGGTATGTACATTTCCAAATTCTTCTTTGTAAGCAGAAACATATCTATGCATATCACATAAAGAGTTTTTAGTCACTTTGTTTCAAGCACCATATCATGAAACTAAAAGTCCCTCAATCATGTTTGACTTTTTGCAACCCCATGGACTGTAGCCCACCAGGCTCCACTGTCCACGGGATTCTCTAGGCAAGAATACTGGAGCAGGTTGTTGTTCCCTTCTCCAGGGGATCTTCCTGACCCAGGGATTAAACCCAGGTGTCCCTCATTGCAGGCAGATTCTTTACTATCTGAGCCACCAGGGAAGCCCAATTAAAGCAACCAGCACCTCCTCTGAGCCAGAATTGCTTTTTCCACTTATATTGATAAGTAAAATCATGAAAATATACAATTTGAAGACTATCATCTATACCTGGGTATTTACGTTATTTTCTTTTTTAGTTTCATTTTTCAAATTATTATCTATATACTGTTATCTCTTGATTCAGAAAATTTAAATATTAACAACTTGTATCTTACTAACATAGGTGAGGATTTTAATTCTCATCCTTTTTTTCCTGACATTTCACCAATATATGTATTTTGAAATATTGGTTAAGTTTATATTCCATATTTTTGTTACTATGACCATGTAAACAACTGTGTTTCATGCTGAGTCAAGTAGTCCCTAGATCACATTTTCTTGAACAGCTTACCAAGCTTCCTTTCCCTCATTTAATTGTTGCATAATTTTCTTATTGTGTGACTATTTGGCTGAATCTTCCAATATCTGAAATAAGCTCTGTAAAATGTCTCTCAAAAGAAGTTTTCACGAAGTTCAAGCCAGCAATGTAATCTACAAGTTCCAGCTTTCCTAGAGGTGTCTTCTGGGTTCCTCGTCTCTGTTCAAGCATGAATCTGGTCTGTCATATCTGTCACACTGCTGTTCTGGGATTTCCCTTCACCAGTATCCTAGGAATTGCTTTCAAACTTAATCTGTTTTAATTTACCTGTGTCTAGATCTTCATGCCTTTTTTTCTTGATTTACTGACTTATTACATTGAGACATTTATTTCAGTAAATTGTTGAGAAAGATTTCAAGAAGGTAATATTTTTTATATTTCACTCTTCCAGAGATACTTTTATTCTATCCTCACTCTTAGCTGGTAGTTTGAATGAGTATAGAACTCTAGGTAGACATTTATTTTCACTCAGAATTTTGAAAGTATTTGTCTATTGCCTTTCCGCTTTCGTTGTCATTCACATGATAGTGTTCTTATACCAAATTCGTTTTATGTAGATTGCAGACCCTTTGTATGGGGCAAGGTCTTAACATCCTCTCGGGAAGTTTTTGGGTTCTCTTCCCTAACCTAGGTTTTTGAAATTTCCCAATTACTTGTCCTGGTATGTGCTGATTAAAATTTTGTTATGTTTTGAATTTTGTGGGCCCTTTAACCTTAAAGATACATGGCCTTCAGCTCCAGGATATTTTATTGTGCAATTTATTTGTTAATTTTCCCTATTCTATAATCAAGGCATTTTATTTCTTTGACTTATTGATTGTACTTTGGCACTCCATAGATTGATCTTCTAATATGCTCATTTTTCCTTCTCCTATTATCTGCTTTTTGTTGTGGTTCTATTTTTTGACAAGTTTTCCTCAGTTATTTCTTTTAATTCTTTAACTGGTCTTGGAAAAATATCTATTTTATTTCTTCTGTAGGAACTAATATTATCAGAGTTCTTGTTTCCTCCTACTGTCTTTTCCTTGTTTCACTGATATAGTATCTGTTTTATGTTGATGAGATAAACGCTTTCATTTAAAAATAATCCTGAGTTCTTTCTAATTTTTTTGACTCTTTTCTATTTCATGTTAAAAGCTTTTCCCCAAAGTTTTGTAATCTTTAAGCCCTTAAGAAGCAGACATTTATTTTTGAACCTTTAAGGAGCAGAAACTCCAGTGAGCAGAGCTTAGCAATTAGTAGGCAACCTAGGGGACAGTTGGGCTTCCCTGGTAGCTCAACTGGTGAAGAATACACCCCCAATATGGGAGACCTGGGTTTGATCCCTGAGTTGGGAAGATCCCCCTAGAGAAGGGCATGGCAACCCACTCCAGTATCCTTGCCTGGAGAACCTCCATGGACAGAGAAGCCTGGCGGGCTTGACTGAATGACTAAGCACAGCACAGCGCAAGGACAGTCAGACTTTTTAAAAGGACTTACTCCAAATTTCAGAATTAATAGGCTTTTTCTTACAAGGCAGTTTAGGATCTTCAGAGAAGGGTATCGATCTCTTGAAATAAGATGAGGGAGAAGGATCTGAGGTCCTGTCCTTTAGGCTCTGTCTTTTGACTTCATCCTTTTTTTCCACTTAAAACTGTATCTCTCACCCTTTTCTGATTTTTATGTCCTCATGTCAGGAGACTCCCTAGTTTACTTTCTTCAGAATGTATGTCTCCATTTTCCTGTGGAGAGAAACAAGGGGTAGACATTTACTGCATGGGATAGGGTGGAAAATGACTCTTTTAGAGACTTTTAAACAATTCATATGCTTTGAGCTTAGCCTCTTTGGCACCTTCTTTGTGCCTCCTGCCTCTGTTCCCTGAGGCCTGAGTGGTTTCTGTGGGGCAATCAGCTTGTTTCTTATTGGTATCCTAGTCTGTTCCTGCTTTCTCTGTTCCACATGGTCATTTCCCATTCACCTTTTCAAATTCTATGGAATCATGTACTGTGACCTAAGCTATACACACCCCATTTTCATTGAAGACTAAAGATATCTTCTGCTATCTTTATAGTTTTAGGGAAGTAAAGGGCAGGAAATTTTTGGTGCCTTTAATTTTGATGACTTCTGGATTTACTATGGACTTGAGATAAAACTTCTCCCATCACCATACAGTCTTTATGTCTTAAAAATAGTTCCTATGACAGTTTTTACTCTCATTCTTCTTGCTGTGATTGAAGTAAGGAAGGGTCATCAGTTTGAGGATTATTGTCATTGAACCTTGATAGCTTTAGTTCGTTAATTTCAAAACTGATGTTACAAGACTTTTAGTCGATTTCCTCACTGCTTTCTCACATCTCCTTTGCTGGAAAATAAGAATAGAAAAGTAAATGGTACAAATGTCATACGTAACGTTTTATGGCCATGAAGCAATAAAAAATAAACTAGAAATAAAGCTAAAACTTTTTTTCTCACATTTTGCAACACAACTTTGCTAAAATGTTCTCTTACTGCAATGTTCTTAATATTTTACACCCTATTAGTCTGTAAATAAATTAATGGCATGTTTCACAATTAAAAAAAATAATCATAATACTAAACATAGTAGGTCTAAGCTTAAAAATTATAAAGACAAACAACAATCCTTCCCCCACATACTCAGTGATAATGATGTTTCTATAGTATATATTCTAGGGTAACCATACTACATTAATTTTCAAATGCATTTGAATGCATTTGAATTCATTTTCAAATGAATTTGCTCTAGTGATTCTCTTGTATGACCAATGATTCGGTGAGATTTAAATTCTAATTGTTATTAAGAAAAGAATTTCAGTAAACAAAGGTTAAATAAACAAGATACTCCCTAGTCCCACCTCCATTCCATTTCATGTTAACACTAAGTTGTTCTTATGAATCTTCTAAATAATCCTTTTCTACTCACAATGAATTCCATATCCATCTGCAGGCAATCCTGGAGTGTGAGAAGGTATTCTACGACCTTATCTGCTTGAGACTGTTTATTCCTGGCCTGACCTTCAGTTCTAACCAGGTGCAGCTACTATCACTCCCTGGTGACTTACAAAGGTATCTGTCAAATGACATTTTAATATCTAGCCTGAGACACTGAACTACATGATGGTCAGTGTAAGGCCTTTATTGGGCTGCTGATGCATTGTTGATAAAGTTGTGCCACGATGAAATTATAGCCAAAGCAAAAATCTCCCACACAGGTTATAACAGAACGAGCATGGACTTCAGATTCAGCTTATTGATAGATCCTAATTTCACTTCAGCCTCTGCCACTTTCTGATTAACTTAAGGTTAGGAAAAAATATGAGTTTATTTCCGTACTCATCAAAATTCAGAGATTTTTAAAGATAAGATAATGTAAGTGTCCAGTACAAAAGATTGCTCAGAAAATTGTAGTGTTTGCTACTGTTATTTTTAGGTATAGCAGAGAAATTCTGCAGGGGTATTGATGTGAGGAATAAAAGGGTATTCAAAAGGACTTCTGACTCTCTTTAGTACTGGAAATACCTAAGGATTATAATTTGTTATACATCTCAGCAACTGACAAATGAATAAGTGATAATAATACTATATGATAGTCCTATGAGAACTTTAGGAAGTATCTTCAGACACTTCAAGGATAAAGCTGAGATATAAATAAGTCTAACAAAGTATCAGTTCAGTTCAGTTCAGTTCAGTCGCTCAGTGGTGTCCGACTCTTTGCGACCCCATGAATCACAGCACGCCAGGCCTCCCTGTCCATCACCAACTCCCAGAGTTCACTCAGACTCACGTCCATCGAGTCAGTGATGCCATCCAGCCACCTCATCCACTGTCGTCCCCTTCTCCTCCTGCCTCCAATCCCTCCCAGCATCAGAGTCTTTTCTAATGAGTCAACTTCGCATCAGGTGGCCAAAATACTGGAGTTTCAGCCTCAGCATCATTCCTTCCAAAGAAATCCCAGGGGTGATCTCCTTCAGAATGGACTGGTTGGATCTCCTTGCAGTCCAAGGGACTCTCAAGAGTCTTCTCCAACACCACAGTTCAAAAGCATCAATTCTTANCCATCGAGTCAGTGATGCCATCTAGCCACCTCATCCTCTGTCGTCCCCTTCTCCTCCTGCCTCCAATCCCTCCCAGCATCAGAGTCTTTTCTAATGAGTCAACTTCACATCAGGTGGCCAAAATACTGGAGTTTCAGCCTCAGCATCATTCCTTCCAAAGAAATCCCAGGGGTGATCTCCTTCAGAATGGACTGGTTGGATCTCCTTGCAGTCCAAGGGACTCTCAAGAGTCTTCTCCAACACCACAGTTCAAAAGCATCAATTCTTATAGCCAACAGTTATGTAGGGATAATATTCCTTATACAATGTGTAACCTATGTGCTTATTGATATATTTAATAAATCATTGTGAACATTAAATTTTTCCTAAAAGTTATTGATCTGGATGAATATTTAGCAAGACTCTCCTAGGGCCTTCCCTGGTGGTCCAGTGGTTGGGAGTCTGCCTGCCAGTGCAGGGGACATAGGTTTGACCCCTGGTTGGGGAGGACCCCACATGTTTTGTGGAGGATGGTCCCCTGTACAGCTAGTGAAGCCATTGTGCTACAGCTACTTAAGCCAGTGTATCCTGGATCCTGTTCTTCAAACAAGAGAAGCACCACAATGAGAAGCCCACACACCACAGCTAGAGAATAGCCCCCACTAGCTGCAACTAAAAAAGTACATGACCACCAGCAGACACCCAGAGCAGCCAAAAATAAGCAAGTTAATTAATTTTTTTAAACAACATAACTTTAAGTGTCATGAAGCAAAAAGACACAGAAAAGTCTTAGGAGAAAGTAGGTAGAAAATAAAACACAAAGTAGGCATGTCTAGGTGAAACTTCTTGGACAAAATAAGGATATTGTTTCTAGGAAAGGGGAAACTTCAAGTTGTAGGGTTAGAGGACATATATCAGAATTTGGCTTGGGCAATCTTGAAACACTGGTGTAGTTTAAATTGTCATTGGACAACTCTCCCCAGCCAAGTCCACTATCTCATGACTCACTCTACTTTGGTGTTGTATGGGTCACCTGGAAAGAAATCAACTTTGTAAGGAACATCATTTCTCAGTCCCTGGAAGCGCACTATCAAATTTCTCTCATGAGCCAACTTTCCTATGTCACTTTGTTGGATACATTTTTAGACCTTTTTGTAGTAAGAAGGGAATGTTTTAATGGGTTTTTTGGTCCATCTAGGTTGGTCCTAGAAAGAAACCTTGAGCTCCTCAGAGTGATGACAAAGTGTAGGTAAGATCCACTTACAGCCACAACAAAGCTTTTTGGAGGACTCTTCTTACAGTGTTATGTTTGCTTGGGTCTTCTTCCAAGAAAGGACTTTTATGTTCTGGCTTCGATAGTTCTATATCCTTAATCTACAGTCAAGTTCTATTGATGCTGCACTGCTCAAAATGTTTTTCATTTGTTTCTAAACCTTGATTTCCATCCAAGTGTTTGGATGTCTCAGAACCTTAGTTTGATAGTAACACATGCTATTTGTAGTTTAAGACAGAGAATGCCTTAATTTGTATAGGCATATACTTAACCTAAGGCTTTTTTTCTTTCTTCTTTTCCAGTACATTTTTGGTAAAATCTTTCCCTGAAGAGATTTGAAAAAACAAAACCATGACACCTCTATATTGTTATCAAGGTAAAAATTTCTCACACTGCTCCCATTGCTTCATATTATAATCAAATCAAATTAATCTTCTTTCTCCTTTAATGACATAGTATGCCTACTTAGTAAGGTTTCTTGTAAGGAATGGCTTGATAGAACATGAAAAGTGTTATAAAGAATTAAACCTGGGTAAGACACTTGTTATAACTTCTTTAAGTCATGAAATTATGCTTTAGGAAAACAAGATGCTGGAAAGATGGTTCCCCAAAGGATAAAGTGGGCTTTCTGGGTGGCTTAGATAATAAGAATCTGCCTGCAACACAGGAGACTTGGGTTTGATCCCTGATTGGGAAGATACCCTAGAGAAGGGAATGGCTACCCACTCCAGTATTCTTGCTAGGATACTTACACAGACAGAGGAGCCTGGCGGGCTACAGTCCATGGGGTTGTAAAGAGTTGGACATGACTGAGTGACTAACNTTCTTCACAGTCCAACTCTCACATCCATACATGACCCCTGGAAAAACCATAGCCTTGACTAAGTAAGTTATGGGAAATAAAAGCTTTGTAGTGATTCTGTTTTTTCACATCAGAATGCTTTCTTTTATCTTTGGTCAGAATATTCAAAAGCATCTCAGGCAGAGTTCATTAAAAACATTTTTGTAAACGATTGTCATTTTGAAGCAGTACTAAAGTTTAAATTAGAATAAATTTTATCAGAATTTATAGATATAACTCACATAACACTGTTTATGCATTTCCCCTTTTTGTGTAGCAGTACTATTAATGGTTTCAAAAAATAACATATTCTCTGTCATAATGTTATGTTTTAGTAGATTTTCTGATGGCATGAAATGACAAAAAAAAGAGTGCAATTATGCTATCTTGTGTATCTCTCTCTGCTATTTATTAAGATTATTATTGCAAATATCATCATTGAGCTCTCAGTTGATTTTTGTGGTACAGAGTAAAGTTCAACCATAAGCATCTAGGAGCAGAAAGTTTTTGATTCATGTTTTGAAAGTAGTCTCCTAGTGAGCTACTGATACAGAGTTGACTGTATGCATTCCTTTATATACATTACTTAAAATATTTATAGAATTAGTTCATGTTATGGGACAATCTTGCTAAGACCCATATATGTTATTGGGATTAAAGTTACAAACAGGGTTGGGGTGGAATCAACTCTTAGAAAATTTTCATTCATGAGCACTTTATGGTAGTTAAGAATGTAACTGACAAACTGCTAAATCAAAAGTTGCATTTGATAGACATCTAGGTCAGAATGATAGAATGCCTTGTCATCATGAAGAATTTAACAAATTGCTTTTATCAGTTTTAGTCATCTTTGATCAAAGTGAAAGAAAAAGAGAGACGACTCTTGTGAATTTTATCTTGCAGGATAAAAGCTTTGAGCACATCTTTAAATTATATGTCATGAAATTGTAGAATCCCAGAGGTAGACAGGATTGTATATATCATTTGATCCTCTCTCTGCTTACAAATCAGAAATGTGAGAGCCCAAGGGTTAAGGGATTTTCAAACCATACAAAGCTTGTGAGAAAAGAGCAAAGACTTAAAACTCTGCTATGTTTAGATATAGATATAAACAATATGACAGGATATATGATCATTAAATTTTTTACTTTAAGGATAGATAGTTAATTATATCCATAAAACAAATAGCAGAATTGCATTCATAGATTATTTCTTAATTCACTCTTTAGTTCTTTTTAATCACTGCCAATTGATTATATAAGTCTAAATTATTTGAACTAGAAAACATTATTTCCTATTTTATTTATTGGTGTTTTTCTTTATTATAATAATAAGCATGAATCATTGAATAATAAGACAGTAAGAAATTCTGAAGTTAAGATTCTATGATATTTATATTGATTCAATATAAAACTATGCTTAAACCATCTGTAGTTGTTTTATTTCTTTTAGAGATGATTCATGTTCAGAGATGATAAGTGAAAATTTTATTGGCAGTGTAGCTCAGTGTTTTAATTTCTTTAATGACTTTCTCCCTATATTTAGTAGCACAATATCATTATAGAAAAATGAATATCATTATTTAAATTTTTAATAGTGAAATGTTATTATCATACATAATTGGCACAGGAATTTAAAAGTGAATCCAGAAAGTTTGTTACCAAAAAGTAGCAGAGAGTCCTTTAGCAAAAATGTAATTTCTGACATATGGAAAATTACCCAAATTGTTCAGTTCAGTTCAGTTCAGTTCAGTCATTCAGTCGTGTCCGACTCTTTGTGACCCCATGAATCGCAGCATGCCAGGCCTCCCTGTCCATCACCAACTCCCGGAGTTCACTCAGACTCACGTCCATCGAGTCCATGATGCCGTCCAGGCATCTCATCCTCTGTTGTCCCCTTCTTCTCCTTCCCTCAATCCCTCCCAGCATCAGAGTCTTCTCTAATGAGTCAACTCTTCTCATTAGGTGGCCAAAGTACTGGAGTTTCAGCCTCAGCATCATTCCTTCCAAAGAAATCCCAGGGCTGATCTCCTTCAGAATGGACTGGTTGGATCTCCTTGCAGTCCAAGGGACTCTCAAGAGTCTTCTCCAACACCACAGTTCAAAAGCATCGATTCGTTGGCGCTCAGCCTTCTTCACAGTCCAACTCTCACATCCATACATGACCACTGGAAAAACCATAGCTTTGACTAGACAGACCTTTGTTGGCACACACAATTATATTCAGTTCAGTNATAATATTCCTTATACAATGTGTAACCTATGTGCTTATTGATATATTTAATAAATCATTGTGAACATTAAATTTTTCCTAAAAGTTATTGATCTGGATGAATATTTAGCAAGACTCTCCTAGGGCCTTCCCTGGTGGTCCAGTGGTTGGGAGTCTGCCTGCCAGTGCAGGGGACATAGGTTTGACCCCTGGTTGGGGAGGACCCCACATGTTTTGTGGAGGATGGTCCCCTGTACAGCTAGTGAAGCCATTGTGCTACAGCTACTTAAGCCAGTGTATCCTGGATCCTGTTCTTCAAACAAGAGAAGCACCACAATGAGAAGCCCACACACCACAGCTAGAGAATAGCCCCCACTAGCTGCAACTAAAAAAGTACATGACCACCAGCAGACACCCAGAGCAGCCAAAAATAAGCAAGTTAATTAATTTTTTTAAACAACATAACTTTAAGTGTCATGAAGCAAAAAGACACAGAAAAGTCTTAGGAGAAAGTAGGTAGAAAATAAAACACAAAGTAGGCATGTCTAGGTGAAACTTCTTGGACAAAATAAGGATATTGTTTCTAGGAAAGGGGAAACTTCAAGTTGTAGGGTTAGAGGGCATATATCAGAATTTGGCTTGGGCAATCTTGAAACACTGGTGTAGTTTAAATTGTCATTGGACAACTCTCCCCAGCCAAGTCCACTATCTCATGACTCACTCTACTTTGGTGTTGTATGGGTCACCTGGAAAGAAATCAACTTTGTAAGGAACATCATTTCTCAGTCCCTGGAAGCGCACTATCAAATTTCTCTCATGAGCCAACTTTCCTATGTCACTTTGTTGGATACATTTTTAGACCTTTTTGTAGTAAGAAGGGAATGTTTTAATGGGTTTTTTGGTCCATCTAGGTGGGTCCTAGAAAGAAACCTTGAGCTCCTCAGAGTGATGATGAAGTGTAGGTAAGATCCACTTACAGCCACAACAAAGCTTTTTGGAGGACTCTTCTTACAGTGTTATGTTTGCTTGGGTCTTCTTCCAAGAAAGGACGTTTATGTTCTGGCTTCGATAGTTCTCTATCCTTAATCTACAGTCAAGTTCTATTGATGCTGCACTGCTCAAAATGTTTTTCATTTGTTTCTAAACCTTGATTTCCATCCAAGTGTTTGGATGTCTCAGAACCTTAGTTTGATAGTAACACATGCTATTTGTAGTTTAAGACAGAGAATGCCTTAATTTGTATAGGCATATACTTAACCTAAGGCTTTTTTTCTTTCTTCTTTTCCAGTACATTTTTGGTAAAATCTTTCCCTGAAGAGATTTGAAAAAACAAAACCATGACACCTCTATATTGTTATCAAGGTAAAAATTTCTCACACTGCTCCCATTGCTTCATATTATAATCAAATCAAATTAATCTTCTTTCTCCTTTAATGACATAGTATGCCTACTTAGTAAGGTTTCTTGTAAGGAATGGCTTGATAGAACATGAAAAGTGTTATAAAGAATTAAACCTGGGTAAGACACTTGTTATAACTTCTTTAAGTCATGAAATTATGCTTTAGGAAAACAAGATGCTGGAAAGATGGTTCCCCAAAGGATAAAGTGGGCTTTCTGGGTGGCTTAGATAATAAGAATCTGCTTGCAACACAGGAGACTTGGGTTTGATCCCTGATTGGGAAGATACCCTAGAGAAGGGAATGGCTACTCACTCCAGTATTCTTGCTAGGATACTTACACAGACAGAGGAGCCTGGCGGGCTACAGTCCATGGGGTTGTAAAGAGTTGGACATGACTGAGTGACTAACACACAAACACACACACACACAAAGGATAAGGAAGGTTGTACTAGTATATATAATAGAAAAGAGCATGCTAGGAATAAAAAATTTTTATCAACAAAGAGACAATTAGGAATATAGCTTCTTATGTCTTATGATTTTAGATTATTCTACCTTTTAAAATAAATATTGTACTTTTGAGGTATGTGCATGTGTGTGTGTCTCAAAATTATCCACTAATTATCTGGTGTGCCTCTCACTATGCTGGTATGATTTGAAGGTAGTTTGGAATTAAAATACCCATAGCTACTCTAAATTTATAGTTCTAGAGACCACCACTGACTCCCTATTGGAGCCTCTGAGACATTATTGTAGAGAGAATCAATTAACTCTTGGTTGGAGAGATGGAGGGCTGGCAAGATAGCTCCTAGGCTAAAAACAACCTCTTTGTATAGAGGTTGCCGTTGTTGCAGTTCAGTTGCTAAAGCATGTCTGACTTTTATCACCCCATGGACTGTAGCCTGCCAGGATCCTCTGTCCATGGCATTTCCCAGGCAAGAATATTGGAGTGAGTTGCCATTTCCTTCTCCAGGGAATCTTCCCAACCCAGGAATCGAAACTTTGTCTCCTGCTTGGGAGGCAGACTCTTTACCACTGCGCCACCTGTGAAGCCTGGGATAGATGTTAGCTTTCCTTAAAGATGGGTGGAAAGTCACAGAGTGGATATTAGAAAAAAAGAAAAGAAATAGTTCCACAGATTAGGAAGTGACGTGTCATTTCTGTAGTTCTCTTTTGGCTCACAGGAAAGAGGAAAGTCATGCTACTCCTAAGATTTCAAATATTTGGTTCTTTCACATTTCAAAGCTTGGCGTGTCACAGAATCTCTATCTTAGAGCAAGATAATTGTTAAAGGAGAAAATAAAATTGTTTATTAGATTTATGTTCCTGTCTTCAGAAGGTGCGTAAATGGATTATAAAACATATTCCAACAGACATTTGAAAATAATTAAGTCTGGAAGATATAATTATGGCAGGCTTAGATAAGTTTTATTTTATACTTTATGTTTGATATTGTTAGAAATTTGTGTAATAAGAATGCACGTACTGTTTTTGTCATTTAACTAGAGTACAGATTCAAGTTAATTCTAACTTCCAAATGTCATAGAACAATTGGCTGATTATCATGTATAGAAAAGGGGAGGAAATTTTGCCATAAAGTGGTCTGAGCTTATCTTGAGTGTTTTATTTTCACTGAATCCTGGGTTCCACATTTTATGGGGTGAGGTAAACACTTCAAAAATCAGCAGTCGACTATGGGAACCAGTGTTGCACCTAGGGCTTGTATTCAACTAGAAAAATGCATGCTGAGGGATTTCTCTGGTGGTCCAGTGGTCAGGACTCCATGCTTGCACTGCAGGGGTACGGGTTTGATACCTGGTCAGTGAGATAAGATTCCACAAGCAGCCCAGCACAGCCCTCCTCCAACCCCACTCCCAAAGCCCCAAAAAGCTAGAAAGGAAATGAATACTAAAACCTGAAGAGAGCGGAGCATTGACCCCACAAGCTTGCTCAGCACTGCTAAAGAAACCAGCCCTCTCCCCACCAAAACTGGATGCTAGTTTTTTTCTCCCCAATTCTACACTGTCAAGAAGTGTATTTGTTTGTACAAAGGTTTTACTTTTAAATTAATCCAATGTATTGGAAGGCAGTAGGACTCTTTGTTAGGGTCTAATATTAAGTGCTTGCACAATGCCAGGCGCTATTCTAAATGCTGGACCCGGGTGGGAACATCGCATCTTTGCAACACTGCATGATGAAGACACTGTCTTCTTCTCTGTTTTTCATCTGTGGAAACTGAAGAATGGAGAATTCAGACAACATGTTCAAGGTCATAAAGCTGGTAAATGGTATGAGTCAAGATTTGAACCCAAATGTTCTGTGCCCATAACCACTATCTACATTGCTTACCAAGAATAGTCTTTGAGGATACCTTTGAATTTGGATTTTTGATGTATGATGCTAAAGTATATCAAAACTATATAATCATTTTTAAAAATAATAAAATAATAATCAATTTCAGATACAGATGAAGCCATATGTACATACCTTTCTAATCTAATTCCCTTCACTTATCAAATATGAAGATTTTGCTATATTTTCCTTAGAACTTTCAAGGAAATAAAAACAATTTTAAAATGAGTTGAAGGCTTCTCTCTACCTCCTTTCATGTTATTCCCTCATTCCTTTTCTAGAGATAATCAATATTTTGAATAAAAACCAAAAACTTAATACCTAGCAGATAGTTATCCCAAGACAAGGGCTTAGAAAATGTTTATTAAGTAAATGAATTATTGAATTAATATGCAAATAATTGATGAGTTGTGATTTACACACACATGAATATTTGTACTCTTCATTTTGCTTAAAATGGTCTTAAAACAACACAGGACATTGCAGAGCAAAAATTTTCCTAACTTTTTTCACTAATATTTTTCTAACTGAGTTATCAAGGTTTATTCTGGTTGGATGGTAGAATGGATGATTTGTTGTTTAACCCCCTAGGTTATTCCCCTAGTCTCCTCCTCTGGATCAACTTTAATTAAAATAAATAAATTAAAAAAATAAAGTCTTTATTGAATTTGTTACAGTATTGTTTTTGTTTTTGTTTTGGCCATGAGACATGTAGGATCTTAGCTACCCAACTAGGGATTGAACTCACACCCCCTGCATTGGAGAAGGAAGACTAAACTACTGAACCACTAGGAAAGTCCCCTTCTCTTAACAGCTTCTATTTTCTATAAGAGCATCCATGAGATTCCAGATAAACTGACTCCACTTCCAGTTCCAAAAGTGAAGTATGCGACCCAGGCTGAGGAATCAATTTATTTGATTGACTACAGAGATTGCTTTGGAGTGGTGGGGAGTGGGTAGGGACATATGCTAATGAGACTGAATCTCTGGACATCTGTTAGAATGTTGACACAAAGGCCACTCAGGGAACAGATGGTTCTAGTATGTGTATGAAGAAACCAAAACTGCTGCAGCTCTCTTTTGCTGCTATGCAGAAAGACAAACCAAGGAGGAAGTCAATGGGGGAAATAAAAGCAAGCTCAGAAAAATTAAATCAGAGCCCTAATGGCAACATGAACATCTGAATCAACTTATACCTGAACTTAAAAAAAAAAAAACACCTTATACCTGAACTAATCTATGCTGGATATTCTCATTATATGAACCAATAAATTGTCTATTATTAAGAATATTTTAAATTATTATTATAAAATGTATCTAATTATGATTATAAAATATATCTCATAAATCATTCAGAGGATAATTTAATTATTGCTTATAGTTCAAACTTAACCAACATACTTAACACTTTGCCCTGTTTGCCTCCAAATTATTTTTTAACTTTTTATTTTATATTGGGGTATAGACAATTAACAGTGCTGTGATAGTTTCAAGTGAACAGCAAAGGGACTCAGCCATACATATGCATGTACCCATTCTCCTCCAAACTTCCCTCCCATTCAGGCTGCCGCATAACATTGTGTCTCAGAATTTTTGAAGAAATAATAGCAATAAGAATCAATTTCAGACAACATGAAAGTCAAATGTACATATCTTTTCAATTTAATTTCCTTCATTTATCAAATATTAGTATTTTGCTATATTTTCTTTAGAACTTTCAAAGAAATAAAAACAATGCCAGAATTAGTTGAAAGCTTCTGTCTACCCCTCCTCATCCCATGTCCTTAATCCTTTACTAGAGATAACCAATATGCTGAAATGTATCTTTCCCATCCTTTTAAAAGTTTTGATAACTTTGTTACATATGCCATCATGGTAATAATAATCTATACTTTATCAGTTTTAAACTGCATAAATGATATATGGTAGTCTCAGAAATGTTGAGAGATAATGGAAGCAATACAGCATAGTAAAAGGCACTGTAAGGAAATAGTTGGAATAAGATGCATGTGGGTATAAATGCTGATTATATTTACTTTCTCACTTTTTATGACCTAAGAAAAGTTACTTAAATTGTTTGAGCATCAACTTTCTCATCTGGAAAATGGGTATAAAAACTATGCAGTTCCTAAGGTTATTTTTAAGGAGTAGGAAAGACATAGTGCATGAAAAGCGTGTTGGCTAGCACTTTGAATAGCACATAAATGTTAATATTTGAATTTATATCAATGGAAAGAAAGATCAAGAGTATGCAGATATCAGGGGAGTGGCATTTGCTAATGAAAAACTCCACAGGAGAGTTGTTTTTCATGAGGGTGAAGCATTCTTCCAGCTAAGCTCATGTTATGTTAGGTAATAAATGTTATATACATCTTCTGAAGTACATCTTCATTTTTTGATTTTCCTAAAAACTATTGCTATCATAAATCCTTCTTTTGCTAACTCTAAGGAAAACCTACCATGGATGAAAGCAAATAACATGCCTATATTTCTGTCATCTTTGACTTAGGAGTCTGCAGTTTTTCTATGCTTCTCAATTTTTATTTGTGCCACACAAGGATGATACTTCAGTAAAATTAGTGAAACAATAATAATGCAAGAAGGAATAGAATTGAATAAGTATATTATTTGTTACTAAGATTTCCAGTCACACTAGGACCACAGCCTTGTCTAACTCAATGAAACTAAGCAATGCCCACGGGGCAAACCAAGATGGGCAGGTCATGGTGGAGAGGTCTGACAGAATGTGGTTCACTGGAGAAGGGAATGGCAAACCACTTCAATATTCTTGCCTTGAGAACCCCATGAACAGTATGAAAAGGCAAAATGATAGGATACTGCAAGAAGAACTCCCCAGGTCAGTAAGTGCCCAATATNCTAGTAATTTTCTGGTGGTGTCTTTAGGGTTTTCTATGTAGAGGATCATGCCATCTGCAAACAGTGAGAAGTTTACTCCTTCTTTTCCAATTTGGATTCCTTTTATTTCTTTTTCTCTTCTGATGGCTATGGCTAAAACTTCCAAAACTGTGTTGAATACAAGTGGTAAGAGTGGCCACCCTTGTCTTGTTCCTGTCTTTAAGGGAGATGCTTTCAGTTTTTCACCTTTGAGGATAATGTTTGCTGTGGGTTTATCCTTCTATACCTGCTTTCTGGAGGGCTTTTTATCATAAATGGATGTTGAATTTTGTCAAAGGCTTCCTCTGCATCTATTGAGATAATCATATGTTTTTTATCTTTCAGTTTGTTAATGTGCTATATCACAATGATTGATTTGCAAATATTGAAGAATCCTTGCATCCCTGGAATAAAGCCCACTTGGGCATAATGTATAATCTTTTTAACATATTGTTGGATTCTGCTTGCTAAAATTTTGTTGAGGATTTTTACATCTATGTTCATCAGTGATGTTGATGAAGCTTTCTTTTTTTTGTGGCATCTTTGTCTGGTTTTGGGTGATGGTGGCCTCATAGAATGAGTTTGGCAGTTTACCTTCCTCTGTTATTTTCTGGAAGAGTTTGAGTAGGATAGAAAGAATAAGACAAAAAGAAAGGGCATGAAAAAATACTTGAGGAGGTAATAGTTGAAAATTCCCCTAAAATGAGGAAGGTAATAGCCACCTAAGTCTANGCCTCATAGAATGAGTTTGGCAGTTTACCTTCCTCTGTTATTTTCTGGAAGAGTTTGAGTAGGATAGAAAGAATAAGACAAAAAGAAAGGGCATGAAAAAATACTTGAGGAGGTAATAGTTGAAAATTCCCCTAAAATGAGGAAGGTAATAGCCACCTAAGTCTAAGAAAACCAGAGAGTCCCAAACAGGATAAACCCAAGGTGAAACACCCCAAGACACATATTAATCAAATTAATGAAGATCAAACACAAAGAGCAGATGTTAAAAGCAGCAAGGGAAAAGCAACAAATAACACACAAGGGAATTCCCATAAGGATAACAGCTAATCTTTCAATAAAAACTCTTCAGGTCAGAAGGGAATGGCAGAACATACTTGAAAGAGAACATACGATGAAAGAGAAAAACCTACAACCCAGATTACTATACCCAGCAAGGATATCATTCAAATATGAAGGAGAAATCAAAAGCTTTCCAGACAAGCAAAAGCTGAGAGAATTCAGCACCACCNTTTGTGGCTGGACTAATAATAAAGTGGACACAAGATAGATTATCAGGAGAAAAAGAAACATTTTAATTCCTGTGTGTGGAGGTTTTATAGAAATGGAACCTCAGACGTGACCAAAGCAGGCAGCTTTTAGCTAATACAGTAAGTCTGTGAAGGAATTGATAAGACAAAATAACCTGGGTTTTGGGTTCCCAGTTAGTCGAAAGTCTAAACAGAGTCTGGGCTTAGGGTAGCAAATTAAAGAAGTAACAAAGGTTGTTATATCTCAGCCTGGATTCCTTGTCTGGCAATAAGGGTGACCTTCTACCTCCAGACACNGTAAGTCTGTGAAGGAATTGATAAGACAAAATAACCTGGGTTTTGGGTTCCCAGTTAGTCGAAAGTCTAAACAGAGTCTGGGCTTAGGGTAGCAAATTAAAGAAGTAACAAAGGTTGTTATATCTCAGCCTGGATTCCTTGTCTGGCAATAAGGGTGACCTTCTACCTCCAGACACAGGGAATGCCCCTCTCACTTGAGAAATCTATTTCCAGCTTTCAGAGAGACAGAAAGGGGAGTCCGAGTGCCCCTCTTGCATTAGCTTCTTTTTTTTTTTTAGCACAGCCAGTTTAATATTTATTTTTTATTTATTTATTTGGCCGCACTGTCTTACTTGTGTCATGTGGGATCTTTGTTCTTCATTGCAGCATGCCAGCTGTTAGTTGCAGCATGTGAGAGCGAGTTCCCTGAGCGGGGCTCAAACCTGGGCCCTCCCTGCACTGGCAGTGCAGAGTCCTAGCCGCTGGACCGCCAGGGAAATCCCTTGATTCTTAAGTCACTTTAATTCAAAATATCAGCATGCCATTGTGGTGCATTCAGGGATGGTCTGCCCTGAGCCCCAGGATAGTTCTGTTATCTCAGGTCCTCAGGGGTTCTGGTCCTACCGTATTCTCTGACTCTTATGCATAGTAGATTGTTTCCTTGCTGCTGCTGCTAAGTCGCTTCAGTCCTGTCCAACTCTGTGCGACCCCATAGACAGCAGCCCACGAGGCTCCCCCATCCCTGGGATTCTCCAGGCAANTTTGTGGCTGGACTAATAATAAAGTGGACACAAGATAGATTATCAGGAGAAAAAGAAACATTTTAATTCGTGTGTGTGGAGGTTTTATAGAAATGGAACCTCAGATGTGACCAAAGCAGGCAGCTTTTAGCTAATACAGTAAGTTTCTGAAGGAATTGATAAGACAAAATAACTTGGGTTTTGGGTTCCCAGTTAGTGGAGACTCTAAACAGAGTCTGGGCTTAGGGTAGCAAATTAAAGAAGTAACAAAGGTTGTTATATCTCAGTCTGAATTCCTTGTCTGGCAGTAAGGGTGGCCTTCTACCTCCAGACACAGGGAATGCCCCTCTCACTTGAGAAATCTATTTCCAGCTTTCAGAGAGACAGAAAGGGGAGTCCGAGTGCCCCTCTTGCATTAGCTTCATTTTTTTTCAGCACAGCCACTTTAATATTTATTATTTATTTATTTATTTGGCTGCACTGTCTTACTTGTGTCACGTGGGGTCTTTGCTCTTCATTGCAGCATGCCAGCTGTTAGTTGCAGCATGTGAGAGCGAGTTCCCTGAGCGGGGCTCAAACCTGGGCCCTCCCTGCACTGGCAGTGCAGAGTCCTAGCCACTGGACCGCCAGGGAAATCCCGTGACTCTTAAGTCACTTTAATTCAAAATATCAGCATGCCATTGTGGCACATTCGGGGATGGTCTGCCCTGAGCCCCAGGATAGTTCTGTTATCTCAAGTCCTCAGGGGTTCTGGTCCTACCGTATTGTCTGACTCTTACGCATAGTAGATTGTTTCCTTGCTGCTGCTGCTGTTGCTTCAGTTGTGTCCGACTCTGTGCGATCCCATAGACGGCAGCCCACCAGGCTCCCCCATCCCTGGGATTCTCCAGGCAAGAACACTGGAGTGGGTTGCCATTTCCTTCTCCAATGCATGAAAGTGAAAAGTGAAAGTGAAGTTGCTCAGTCGTGTCCAACCCTTAGCGACCCCATGGCCTGCAGCCCACCAGGCTCCTCTGCCCATGGGATTTTCCAGGCAAGAGTACTGGAGTGGGGTGCCATCGTCTTCTCTGAGATTGTTTCCTAAGACTTTTGTAATTTTAGATGATGATTTCAGTGGAGCTTCTGTGGTCTCGCTCTGGGTTGGATGTGGGTCTCTCCAGTGAGGTTTTGCACTTGTCTTTGCCAGTCACTCCTAGTTGTCGCCAGCTGTGAACTATTAGGTCTCATGTAAATTTCTAGGCTGCTTGTTTGCTGACTATACAGCTAATTAAGTTAAAATAGCAAACTCCTTTAGGGACACTGTGAATTTTCAGGGGTCACTTTTTTATGCCCAGAGCTCAGGAAGAGACAGACAAATTTCCTCGTGTTTCCTTGGGACTTTGTTTAGAGCAGATTTTTCTGAAGGCAGACAGCCTACTTAATCGCTGTGTTGAGAGTCAGAGAGCTTGGCATTTTCTTAGTTGTTTTAGAGCAAGGCACCCAACTTCTCAGTATTCCCAGTCCTCGACAACAGGTACCATTACTCATCTAAAATCACTGCTATGAGAATCAGATGGGATCACGAACATATGGTGAAACTCATGACCTCGGAGCCTCCATAGAAAAAGCAGATCATCAGCAGAGCTGTTCTTGGTCTCCTGAGTGCCGAGATGAGAAAACTTCAGACCCAGAATGACGTAACCTTGGCACCGCCAGATGAAGCATACACGGGCCGTTAGCCTCTTCTCAAAAACCCTTTCATTGGTCCACTTGGCCACATCTAGGTAAATTTGCCTACCTTTAAACATTAGAAGAGCTAAGCAGTTTATTTTTGTCTTTGTCACTTTCTTAAATCCTGTCCCAGACTTAAGAGNTCAAAGGATCAATCAAAGAAGAAGATATAACAATTATAAATATATATGCACCCAACATAGGAGCACCACGATATGTAAGGCAAATGCTAACAAGTATGAAAGGGGAAATTAACAGTAACACATAATAGTGGGAGACTTTAATACCCCACTCACACCTATGGAAAGGTCAACTAAACAGAAAGTTAGCAAGAAAACAAACTTTAAATGATGCAGTGGACCAGTTAGACCTAATTGATATCTATAGGACATTTCATCCCAAAACAATGAATTTCACTTTTTTCTCACATGCACATAGAACCTTCTCCAGGATAGATCACGTCCTGAGCCATAAATATGGCCTTGGTAAATTTTTAAAAATTGAAATCACTTCACACATCTTTTCTGATCACAATGCAGTAAGATGAGATGTCAATTACAGGAAAGTGAAAGTGAAAGTTGCTCAATTGTGTCCAACTCTTTGCAACTCCATAGACTGTAAAGTCCATGGAATTCTTCAGGCTAGAATACTGGAGTGGGTAACCTTTCCCTTCTCCAGGGATTTTCCCAACCTAAGGACTGAACCCAGGTTTCCCTCACTGCAGACAGATTTTTACCAGCTGNAAGTTGCTCAATTGTGTCCAACTCTTTGCAACTCCATAGACTGTAAAGTCCATGGAATTCTTCAGGCTAGAATACTGGAGTGGGTAACCTTTCCCTTCTCCAGGGATTTTCCCAACCTAAGGACTGAACCCAGGTTTCCCTCACTGCAGACAGATTTTTACCAGCTGAGCCACAGGGGAAGCCCACAAAGGAAGTAGATGTCAACTACAGGAAAAAAAAAAAAAAAAACTATTAAAAATACAAACATATAGAGGCTAAATAACAAGCTTCTGAATAACCAACAAATCACAGAAGAAATAAAAAAAGAAATCAAAATATACATAGAAATGATTGAAAATGAAAACACAATAACCCAGAGCCTATGGGATTCAGAAAAAGCAGTGCTAAGGGGAAGGTTCATAGTAATATAAGATTACCTCAAGAAACAAGAGAAAAATCAAATAAATAACCTAACTTTACACCTAAAGCAACTAGAAAAAGAAAAAAATGAAAAACGCCAGGGATAGTAGATGGAAAGAAATTATAAAAATTAGGGCAGAAATAAATGAAAAAGAAAGAAAGGAGACTATAGCAAAAATCAACAAAACTAACAGCTGGTTCTCTGAGAAGATACATAAAATAGACAAACCAGTAGCCAGACTCATCAAGAAAAAAAGGGAGAAGAATCAAATCAAGAAAATTAGAAATGAAAATGGAGAAATCACAACAGACAACACAGAAATACAAAGGATCAAAAGAGACTACTATCAGCAACTATATGCTAATGTAATGGACCACTTGGAAGAAATGGACAAATCCTTAAAAAAGTATAACTCTCCAAAACTGAAACAGGAAGAAATATAAAATCTTAACAGACCCATCACAAGCACGGAAAATGAAACTGTAATAAAAAATCTTCCAACAAACAAAAGCTCAGGACCAGATGGCATCACAGGTGAATTCTACCAAAAATTTAGAGAAGAGTTAACACCTATCCTACATTTTCTTTTAAATCTTTAAGATTGGGGATAATAGGAAGAGGAAAATGAAGCTATTTTAAATCCTTTGCTACAGGGGAAATAGAGAGTGGACCAGCAACCTCTCTCTAAGGAGGAATTAATGGGAACTAATTTTTCCTGAGAATCTCTCAGTTCAGTTCAGTTCAGTCACTAAGCTGCGTGTGACTCTTTGCAACCCCATGAACCACAACAAGCCAGGCCTCCCTGTCCATCACAAACTCCCGGAGTTTACTCAAACTCATGTCCATCAAGCCGGTGATGCCATCCAGCCATCTCATCCTCTGTCATCCCCTTCTCCTTTTGCCCTTAATCCCCCCCAGCATCAGGGTCTTTTCTAGTGAATTGACTCTTCGCATGAGGTGGCCAAAGTATTGGAGTTTCAGCTTTAGCATCAGTCCTTCCAATGAACACCCAGGACTGATCTCCTTTAGGATGGACTGGTTGGACTTCCTTGCAGTCCTAGGGACTCT
>SJYA01002090.1:678966-779234 GCA_006410615.1 Neotragus moschatus
TAGTCCCATCTCTTGAAGAATTTTCCACAGTTTATTGTGATCCACACAGTCAAAGGCTTTGGCATAGTCAATAAAGCAGAAATAGATGTTTTTCTGGAACTCTCTTGCTTTTTCCATGATCCAGCAGATGTTGGCAATTTGATCTCTGGTTCCTTTGCCTTTTCTAAAACCAGCTTGAACATCTAGAAGTTCACGGTTCATGTATTGCTGAAGCCTGGCTTGGAGAATTTTGAGCATTACTTTACCAGCGTGTGAGATGAGTGCAATTGTGTGGTAGTTTGAGCATTCTTTAGCATTGCCTTTCTTTCGAAATGGAATGAAAACTGATTTTTTCCAGTCCTGTGGCCACTGCTGAGTTTTCCAAGTTTGCTGTCATATTGATTGCAGCACTTTCACAGCATCATCTTTAATTCTAGATATTATGCACTGTGACAAGCATTATCTAAAAGTACAACTGAGGGACTTTCCTGATGGTCCAGTGATTAAGACTTTGCCTTCCAATACAAGGAGTGTACAATTCAATCCTTGGTTTGGAAGCTCAGATCCCATATCCCTTAGGGCCAAAAATAAAATAAAATAAAGGTACAATTGAACAAGCATACTACCTAAATTTGAACAACAGTGTCAGTGTACAGAGATCATTCATACTTGTTCATTGACGTCATCGCAACAGATCTGTTTTATGTGTATACAGTGGTTCAGATGTATGAGTTTTGGACCAGAATCAGTGGATTTTTATTCTAATTTCACTGCTTTCTGGTATGTGACTTTGATGCGTGTCTTTCTCTTTGTCCCACATTGTTCTTATTTGGAAAACAAAAATGAAGATTATATTGACTATGTGTGGAGATTAAGTACTGTAATAATTGTGAAGCACTAAACATAAGACTGTGGCTCGTACATACCAAGAATGCAATAAGTGGTAGCTGGTATTATTGTTCTATTCCTACAGTCCTAAGAAGGAGGCTTTGGAAAATTTAGTGTCTTACCCAACAACATACAAATAACAAGTGTTTAACTTTTTGCTCTTATTTTTTGGATATGCATTGCATTTAATGTCCTATAATTATATGGAGGAGGAAAAGGTTAGACATATCACCTGCTCTTAAGAAATGTTCCTGTCTTTTCTTTCTTGAGGGTAAAAGGAGACTCATGTCATAAGAAACTATAGAAAAATAAGTATTGGATTATATCTTACTTAGCATTTATTAGTCATACCCAAGATGATCAGAAAGTGTTCACTGAATACATTCAAAGTATCTGAAATATTATTTTAATCTTGTCTTCAGAAAGGTTACATTGAATGATGAATACAATAGTATTAAGTGATAGAAAGTTTTAATTTGGGGAACTAGCAAATTCTCAAAGTAAATCTCATTATAATGAGATTAATAATAATAATACATTCATTATTTTTGAAAATTGAAAGTCCCTTGACTATATCAAAGGAGAAGCTAATATGAGGTGAAGAATTAGGCATAAGAGCAATGAAACAGGTCAATAGAAACTTTCTCTTTATTTGAGTCTGTTTCAGTCTCCATCATAATTCAATGATTTCCATTGCTCAAAGGATAAATTTCAAAGTACTTAAAAGGGACTGAAAGGCTTTCCAGAAGCTGAGTGTGCCTTCCTTCTCCCCATCTATCTCCCACTACTTCTGCTCTGTATTTGAGAAATGCCGTCTGCTCAGTCCCACACTGTATGAATCTACACATGAGTCACCCCTCACACTATTTCCACTGCCCATGACCCTTGACATCAAATCTTTTCCACACTAAATCTTACTCATTCTTTGAATCTCAACTGAGGATCATCACTTCCAGGAAGTCTTTGCTCAGGGTTAAAACTCTGTTCTCACCCCCATGACCTCTTTATCATGGCTCTTATATCACCGTGCTAATGCTCTTTGCGTTGCACGTGTATTTCCCCCTCTCACTTCCCAAATTTGGATGTCTTAAGAATCTTTTCTGGCAGTTCTTCCATTTAAGGTAAGTTTATGCCCACATTTCTCTGTAAACACAGCAGATTTCTGGGGCGGTAAGAGGAGTGTTGTGCACAGCAGCTCAGTCATGCCTGACTCTGTGTGACCCCATAGACTATGGCCNTCACTTCCCAAATTTGGATGTCTTAAGAATCTTTTCTGGCAGTTCTTCCATTTAAGGTAAGTTTATGCCCACATTTCTCTGTAAACACAGCAGATTTCTGGGGCGGTAAGAGGAGTGTTGTGCACAGCAGCTCAGTCATGCCTGACTCTGTGTGACCCCATAGACTATGGCCCCCACAGGATCCTCTGTCCATGGGATTCTCCAGGCAAGAATACTGGAGTGGGTTGCCATTCTCTTCTCCAGGAGATCTTCCTGCCCAGGGATCAAACCAAGGTCTCCTGCATTGCAGGAAGATTCCACGTTTCAGGCCACCAGGGAAGCCCAATAAAAGGAGTAATTTCCCACAAATCCTAATTCCCACTATTGCTGGTAGTAGTAGCGCTTCTTTCTCTTCCCACCTCCTATGCCCCAACCCCTTGTTATTGTTTAGTTGCTAAGTCCTGTTGGACTCTTTTGTGACCCTATGGACTGTAGCCCTCCAGGCTCCTCTGTCTGTGGGATTTCCCAGGTAAGCGTACTTGATTGGATTGCCATTTCCTTCTCCAGGGGATCTTCCTCACCCCTTACCCAAATACAAATGTGCATCATGGAAGATGAGATTTTAGTGCCAGAATAAAAGATTTTTTCTTTCTCTATATCATTCAAAATTACATTCTTGTCTTTATCACTGGTAGAAATTTTCCAGAATCCCCAGATCATAAAGGCATCATTTAATGAAGTAAATAAGCATCCTATTCCCCCACTTTTAGCTCAGGTTGTCAATATGCAAACTTTCTAGGAACTCATCATTAAGTTTATTTCCCACAAACAATTCTCTTACAGGTATTAGAAGCCAACTGATTGCCAACGAATTTCCTTATGCATGGAAGGGAAAGACAACGTTCAGTTCAGTTCAGTTCAGTCGCTCAGTCGTGTCCAACTCTTTTGACTCCATGAATCGCAGCACGCCAGGCCTCCCTGTCCATCACCAACTCCCGGAGTTCACTCAGACTCACGTCCATCGAGTCAGTGATGCCATCCAGCCATCTCATCCTCTGGCGTCCCCTTCTCCTCCTGCCCCCAATCCCTCCCAGCATCAGAGTCTTTTCCAATGAGTTAAGTCTTCGTATCAGGTGGCCAAAGTGCTGGAGCTTCAGCTTCAGCATCATTCCTTCCAGAAAAATCCCAGGGCCGATCTCCTTCAGAATGGACTGGTTGGATCTCCTTGCAGTCCAAGGGACTCTCAAGAGTCTTCTCCAACACCACAGTTCAAAAGCATCAATTCTTCAGTGCTCAGCCTTCTTCACAGTCCAACTCTCACATCCATACTTGACTACTGGAAAAACCATAGCCTTGACTAGACAGACCTTAGTTGGCAAAGTAATGTTTCTGTTTTTGAATATGCTATCTAGGTTGGTCATAACTTTTCTTCCAAGGAGTAAGCGTCTTTTAATTTCATGGCTGCAGTCACCATCTGCAGTGATTTTGGCAACTTTAGAACTTATAAAAATCATAGACTCATTGAGTTTTAAATTTGCAAAGGAGTGGATATGCAAACGCTTGGAATTTTATCACTTTAAGCCAAAAACAAATTTTTTGCAAGCAAGAATGGCTTCTCACAGCACTTCCCTGCAGGTCCAATAGTTAAGACTCCATGCTTGCACAAATCAGATAGAGTTCTGCATGCCACATGGTATGGCCATAAAATGTCATATATGAGTTATTAAGCTTTCTCATGACCACATTAAAAAAGTGAAAGAAATAGGCAAGTTAATAGTAATAATATTTTAAACACCATATGATCAAAATATTATTTCAAAATGAAATAAAGATAATATATGAATATAAACAAAAATAATCAATATAAAAATGAAAGCAATTAGGGTTTGATGTATTTTATAGTAAGTTCCAGAAATTCAGTGTGCATATTATACTTTTAGCACACTTCAATATGGATGTGCCTAGTAGCTAGTGTATTAAATACCCAGTATCTACATATGTGTGCACATGTATGTACACAAATGTAGAGGACAGGGACTTTTCCATAGCATTTTTTTGTACTGCTAATGAAAAGAAAAATGTCCTGTGGTATAGGAGTACTTAAAAACATATTTTAAATAATGGATTAATAAAAAACTTAATTCAAGAATAGAAGACAGTTCTATAAATATTAAGGATATGTATGTTTTAAATAAGGAAAATGTACCATTTTGTGGTTGACACACTATGATTCCCATAAACTTGGAAATAAGGAGCAATTTCTGGTGCAGATATAATGTTTTCCAGTAGAGGGCAGAGATTTAACTGCAACTAGACAGTGAAAACTTAATGGTTTGAGATAGCTTATTCAGTGTGGGAGATCTATTCATACTTAAACTTCAGAAATGGAAAACCAGTAACTTTTCTCACAAGCATACAATTTTGTTATACTGATAACTTCGCCAGTGGTTCAGGAGTAAAGAATCCACCTGCAATGCAGGAGACTCACAGGATATGAAGATTTGATCCCTAGGTTAGGAAGATCCCTGGAGGAGGAAATGGCAACCCACTCCAGTACTCTTGCCTGGAAAATTCCATGGAAAGAGGAAACTGGTGGGCCATAATCCATGGGGTTGAAAAGAGTCGGACATTCGACATGACTGAACAACTGAGCACACGCACACACACACACATGCACACACACACGTGCACCCCCAAAACAACTTAGGCAATGGCTGTATGCAGAGACTGGGATGGTGTTGTATAACTTTCCCTTTCTAGTTTAAGTTATCTTAGTAAAAAGTCTAATTATTTAATAGATAAACTACTTTAAGTAAAATTCACAAAACCTTTTAGGATGGCAGTTCACACAGAAAGCTTTTTTTTTTTTTTTTAATATAACTTTAATTCTGTATTGGAGTATGGCTAGTTAGCAGTGTTGTTATAATTTAGTTTCAGGTGCACAGCAGAGCTTCTCAGCTATACAGATACACATATCCATTTCCCCCCAAACTCCCCTCCCCTCCAGGCTGCCGTATAACATTGAGCAGTGTTCCCTGTGCTATGGTGTATGCCTTTGTTGGTTATCCATTTTAAATAAAGCAGAGTGTACATGTCAATCCCAAACTCTCTAACTGTTCCTTCCCCCCAACACTTCCCTCTGGGAACTATAAGTTTGTTCTCTAAGTCTTCACACAAGATGTGTCTGTTCATGCCCACTTGTTCTTAGAGATCATTCCATTGATTGCTTTCTAAATTTCATAAATATTTTAATCTAAGCCTCTTTTGTCAGTGCCTCTGTATTGGCAAATAATTTCTCAGTCTCCACCTTTTCCCCTTACTTTCTTCTTTTATTGTTTGTTGGCATTCCTTATAAAAGCACACAGAGGAAAAGCAAAATTATGTGGGATTCAGGCATTCCTCAGAGCTGGAAAGAATGTATTTTAAAGTTCAGAGACTTTCCTTGAGCAAACATTTTATAACGTATATGTTCACGTGAGTATTTGCTTCCAGTGCAAACTTCTCAGAGAGCATTTTACTTATTTTCATAATATTGTCTTAATAAAAATATTTCTGTAACTTCAAATGGCACTGATTTCAGCATCAGCATATTAGTAAGTCTAAAACCCTAGTCATTTCATCAGCATACCTTGTTTTCTTTCCCAAACACTGCTTTATTTCATTTTAGAACCCACATTGTTTTATAGTGTGTAAGTATAGGTCACTTTTGCCTGTTTTCAAAATAACATTCACCTACAAAGAAGAATAAATTTTTAAAAGTTTAGATGACAGTTTGCCAAATATGTTGAGCAATGATAGTATTTAGAATAAGCATTCAGTCTCTCAGAGGAATTATTTTGAAATAATATCTCTTGGTAGGTGAGCAGTATAGGTATCACTCATTATACAAGCATTAAACTCATCCCTAAGTAAGTTCAAGTTAAAAGAAGAGAATCTGCAGACACTCTTAATTGCACCTGATACTGTCTTCTGACATATACAATCACCTGACCTAGGCTATAAGATAAGCCATAATCTCATATGCTGTTAGCACACTGTTAAGACTTTGCTAGTAATAGCAAACCTGGCTGGTCCATGAGGTCTTATATAGCAAGCCTGAATTTATCTCAATTTATTTGCAAATCATTTCCTCCTTGGCTCTGTGAAGGTGGTCTGTAACTACTTTTATACAAGCTACTTGCTGCCCAAATTAGAGCTTAATTTCTGTATATGTCTTTTTGGATCAGTTCCAACATCCATTGATCAAGCACTTAACTCTGTCACCTGGAACTCCAAACATGACTGTGATACTAGCCTTGACCACAAGGAGTTTAAAGTTGGTTAGCAAACCAGACACTTAAGACAATTTTAATTTCTCATATTCAGAACACTGGTAGAGGGATACAGTGGTATCTGTGAGAGAAGATTCATTTATTCATCAAACATTTATTGTATATAGACTATGGGCGAAATACTGAGAATATAAAATGTCTTCGGGGAGTTCAGCTCCTAGTTGGAGCTTATAGAGAAGCAGTGCATGTAACAGACCTTAGTCACCAAGGAGGAAAGAATTCATTTAGTTGCCTAGCATTTTCTTTCAGTTTGAATTAATCTGAATTTCAGGAAGAGCCTTGTGTCTCTGAGAAACTGACCTTCCTCCTGGTCCAAGTTCTTCTATACTTTTTAAACTGCCAAGCAATTCCATATTTTCATCCACTAAATCCTGACCTCTTTTTCTCTACCTCTTTTGTCCTTTGCCATCTTCCTCTTTCCCTCATTTACATGTCTGGATCCAGCGTTCACCTAGTGCACAAAGATTCTGATAATAAGTCTCTTTCCCAGTGACTTAACCATTTTAGATGACACAGATGGCATTCTGTGTATGGTGAAAGAATATTAAAATCATTTAGTGGCTATTTGGGTGGGAATGTATCCTTGTAACTCAGAAATACAAATAGTTCAGTCTGTATAAAATTTTGCTTTCAAGAAGTGTTGTCGTTAGCTAAAACCAAAAATGGCCTAAAGAAATTCCAAACATTACCCGTGTTCCTTGTGAGAAATTAAAGCATATCCAATTCACAACCTCAGCAACACTTCTTATATCCCATTTTCTCTTCTCATTTTTGTCATATACAATGCTCAGGAGATATGCTAATTTATGACCATCCTTACAACTTCTACATTCAATATTTCTTCTTCCAGTAAAAGCAGCTTTTAAATTCTCTTTTTCTCCCTCTCTCCTTTCCTCTCTCTCTCTCATTACATTGGTTGACTTAACCTTCCTTCTACCACCTCATTTTTTCTCCAGTCTTTTCTTTTTTTACTCTGACTCTGCATGCATTATTAAGCTTTGACCAAAAATGAATCCTTGGGCTGAGAAGAGGGTGTTGTGAGTTGGCAAGAAGAAGAATTCTCTTTGGAGGCCAGATGAGTCAAAAAGTTTGCAAACACTCCCATATTATTAATTTTTTCTTTATATGTGCATATTTGCAGCTCTAACATGCGAGATGAAAGATTTTCATAATCCAAGGTAGACTGAACCTAAACTCTTCAAGCAAACCGCAGATTACAAGGTTATTTTACATTAATAAACTCAGTGCAATTAGGTCTTTTACTCTATTTACAGCTCCCATTTTTATAAACTGAGGTCCAAAAAGGCATAGAGTCTTGTTTTTATTAAAATCAAAATCTGACGTTCTAGGAATGGGAGTCGTTAGATGTGGCTTTGCCCCCAACAATGTTTTCCAAATAATCGGTTGCAAATGTTGAAACAGGGTACCAGTGAGGAGTGTTCTGTAGCAGTTTGGGTAATACAGATCTGTGTCTTGGATAACAAACTGATACAATGACTACTGTTGGCATCTCCAGTCTTCAAACTTCCTGGTTTTCAGAAAGGGCTCTGGATGTATTTCAAATTGGAAAGAGCCAGAAGAAAGAAAAACAAGTCTTCTTGTTGACTTGAACTTTAGTTTGTTTTCTAGGAAATGTGTTAATTCACATTTTGCTTCATTTTCTCTGAATTTCTGAAACAACTATAGTTTAAACCACATTTTAGTGTTTGATGATAATTTTATGCTTATTTCTTTTACTTGTATCATCTTTGTGTCCCTCACTGGCTTATAGGATACCAAGAAAGAAATTCATCTTATAAATTTTTAGCATTGTTCCCATCTCCTCAAAAATACAGAATAATTGAAAATTCTGAGAGGAATTAAATGAGAATAAGTTGAGAGTTTTCTATGTTGCAGGTATTATGCTAAATGTATTGATGCATTTTTTTTCTTACTGAAACTGCAGAACAATGCTGTGAGATTATATTATTTTCATTTTTTAATGAAGATTTTGAATTTCAGAGAGGCTATTTTTATTTGTCTAATATGATCATGCTAGTGAGTAGCACATCTGAAATTTCTGTGATTTTTTTCTGCTTACTTTTTTGAAAATTAATTAACTTGTTTATCTTTTATTTTTGGCAGCACTGGGTCTTGATTGCTGCTAGTGGGCTCTCTTTAGTTGCAGTGAGCAGGGACTATTCTCTGTTTCAGTGCCTGAGTCACTGCAGTGGCTTCTCTTGTTGGGGAGAGCAGACTCCAGGGCACATCAGCTTTAGTTGTTGAGGCCAATGGGCTCTAGAGTGCAGACTCAACAATTGTGGCGCATGGGCTTGGTTGTTCTGCGGTGTGTGCAATCTCCTCGGACAAGGGATTGAACTCGTGTCCTCTGCATTGGCAGGTGGATTCTCAGCCTCTGTGACACCTGGAAATCCTCCTGCTTACTTTTTATTTCATTAAATACATTTTGTATCTCTCTGTGTGTATTCATATAAATATCTATTTTAAAAAACTGAACTCAGTAAAGTACAGATAGCAGTTGATTCATTTTTCTATCACTGCCTGAAACCTGCTGTGTCAGTTCCCCTTCACTGTCTCTAACATCATTTCAGAAAGTCCTAGCTGTTGCAGTCACAGCTGGTCAGTCTCATCTAAAACTTCAGATAAAACTTTCATGTTCAATATTTTTCCTCCCAAGTCAAACTTGACCCTCAACTTCCATGGTCTAGCAGTGGGAAAAGAAATGGTCTGTTATCCATCTCTCATCCTTCTAACTCTCAAGTTCTTCCCTTCCTCTTCAACCTCAAGGATGCTTCTGGATACTCCAGGTTTGGGAAATTGAAAATGAATAAAGAGAATGGATTGGTTTGATTCTCCCTTAACTATTCAATGACTTCTGTGTGAAAGATGCCCCAAATGCAGATATCTGCGAAGATTTGAATACAGAATAATCTGTTAGATCATTTCATTATAAAGAAAGATTTAGTTAGTGTGACTCTTCATTTAGAAAAGTTTGGAGAATGAATGCAATAGCATTCAATTCAGAAATGAATTATACAACAATAAGAGAGGAAAAACAATAAGAAAGATTGCAATGGAAAAGACATTCAGAGGATTAGAATTGGTAGAAACATTTGTGTGAAAAAAAAAAAGATTTATGAAATCGTTGCGTGAGTTTTGATATGAAGAAAATGGAGAAGACTTGTGAAGTCCTTTCTGGGTTGACAAGAGAGATAAAGGAAATATAGACTGAAAGACCATCTGTCTTTCATTTCCCAAGTACATGTTCATTGAAATTCTTATTCACAACATATGAGGATTTGATGCTGGATTCTGTAATTGCTTAGACTCTATAAAGAGTTTTGGAATCAAGCAATAATAGACAAACTCACAACGGGGACTGTGTGTTGAAGGGTCAAGAAGAAATATAAGGAAAAATAAAGAATATATGCTTTCATTGAGAAAAAAAATGTAGTAAGTTTTACAGTCCTGTGGGAATTTTATTTCCAAAGAGAGTCTTCCTGTTTCACATTTCACTAAAGTTTCGGTAACTTATACTCTCAGACCATCAGCATGTCAGTTGCTTATTGTGTTGTGGCTTATTGTGTGGTCTACTTGCCTATTGGAGTGAGACCTGAAAACTTTTAATCCCTGGTCATATTTATTCAAAAATTATTTCCAAGTGACTTCAGATTTCACTTCAAATGTTCACAGAAGCATAAATGGTATTTTTCTAATAACTTAAAAATATTAAGTAGTAAATTTCTTTAAAAAGTTTCTAATGAAGTGTCTATTTTATTTTAGTATCTTATATTCTCCCCTGATGGCTCACTGGTAAAGAATCCATCTGCCAATATAAGAGATATAGTTTCAGTCCCAGGTTTGGACGATCCCCTGGAGAAAGAAGTGGCAACCCACTCTAGTATTTTTGCCTCTGTCCATGGAAAAATCCTATGGACAGAAGAACCTGGTAGGTTACAATCCATGGGGTCACAGAACAAGTTGGACATGACTTAGCAACTAAATAGTCTTATACTTTATGTATTTATAAACGTTCTATTTTATCACAACGTTGTTATAGTTTCAGATACACAGCAAAGTGCCTCATTCATATGTACCCATTCTCCCCTAAATTTCCCTTTCATCCAGCCTGCCACAAAACATTGAGCAGAGTTCCCTATGCTATACAGTAGGTCCTGTTGGTTACCCACCTTGAATACAGCAGTGCGCACATGTTGAACCTGGCAGGCTACAGTCCTTAGGGTCACAAAGAGTTGGACAGAACTGAAGCATCTTAGCACACATGCACATATTAATCCCACACAGAATGTCTATTTAGATGGCTGAACCTGTGGTGGCAGAAGAATTCCAAACTACAATGTGACTATATTACTTGAATCTTGTTTTAAAAGTTAACTATATAACTGTAATTTTTGGATATCAATCCACAGTCTTTGAATGTCAGCTAAGTGTCTATAACAATAGTAATGGTCAGAACCCATTGACTATTTCCTCCACCAGTTCAAACAGTATATCATCTCCCTAAAACATGAAGTGCTCATTTGGAGAAGTTGTCAAATGCCCCCTTTCTCTCTTCCTTCCCCACAACCTCCACTATGCACACGTACACAAACACACCATGGATCCCACCTCCATGTCTGTTAGGTATGGGCTACATTTTCCTACAATATAACAATCTTTAGTAACATTTTAAAATATGAAAGACTTTCCAAGTTCATATATTTTAAAATAGTTGTACATTCTCAACATCAGGGTAGTAATAGGGTTCAGTTCAGTTCAGTTTAATTGTTCAGTCGTGTCTGACTCTTTGTGATCCTGTGAACTGCAGCACACCAGGCCTCCCTGTCCATCATGAACTCCCAGAGCCTACCCAAACCCATGTCCATCGAGTTGATGATGCCATCCAACCATCTCATCCTCTGTCGTCCCCTTCTCCTCCTGCCCTCAATCTTTCCCAGCATCAGGGTCTTTTCAAATGAGTCACTTCTTTGCAACAGGTGGCCAAAGTCTTGGAGTTTCAGCTTCAACATCAGTCCTTCCGATGAACACCCAAGGTATTAAGGAATATGCTGGTCCTGACAGGGAGAAAAGGAATATACTCTTAAAAAATGAAGCAAGATTTAGCCAATGACAAGAGATGGGAGAGGATACATGGGAGAAGACTTTGAAGGTGTTTGATTGATTAAGGGGGCTGGAACACATTCAATAAAGGAGAGTTTATCAATTTCAGAACACTCTCTGGATATACAAAATGTAAAATCCTGGCAAACACACCAAGATGATGCAAAAATGCTACAAAGATGACTCCTAGAAGAATGGAGGAAACTATGGCTAGAACTGCTGTGGCTGATGATGAAGGAAAGTATTTTAATATTTCAAAGATTTGTTTGTGCTAAAGTGGATACTGTATATAACATCAGAAAACTGAACAGAGAACAATGTTCCCTGTGAATACAAAGAAACTACACCATTTACTAAGGCAAAAAAAAAATGCACTTGTGAGTGGAACAGTAAAATAATTTAGAAGTCCAAGGGTAACCTCTGATTGAAAATAAGAAACACTGTTTCAGAACTGAGTTCTGTAATACAGTGCAGTTGGTAAAACCCCAAACAATAGAGATAAGATGTTTTTGCATAATTATCAGAAGCCAGGTAGACAATATCAGATTGGTAGCAGCGGTGCCTGACTATAAAGAGCTACAGACATAGTCAATAGAACTTGTTTTGTCTACCATAGAAGGGTGACTAACAAAGTTCCTACTCAATATGTACAGCCATAAAACACTGAGGGATGATCAAGAGAATAAAGGCAATAGCCCCATTTAGAAATCATGGTCTCTTGCCCAGTGTTTACAACCAGGCTTGTTTTTGGACTCAAAGCCCATTATTGAAAAAGAAGCTGGATCCATCACTACAGAAGGAGTCTATAAATTCAAAGCAAGTTTCCATGGTAATTATTCCAGGTGGTATCTGTCCCTCTGTCCCCACTTATCTATGATGTAGATGTATCTATGATCCCATGTAATCATGGGAGGAAAAGAAAGCATAACTACAGCAGATACTTCAAGCCAGACGAAAAGAAGGGGAAAATACAGCAGTTGTTGATTTACTGTAAGGAGGAAATTCTGCCTAAAGCTATTGTGAGTTTTCTGTTTTTGGAAGTGAGAGAAGTTTCCTTGATTCAATCCTGATTCTACTCTCTGGGAATAACTCCAATGTTCAGTGTTCTCCCTAACCCTTGGTTATTCCTTCTGGAAGGTTTTTACTCATACATTATCTTTCATAATGACACCTAAAGAAGGGGCTGTGGTCATGCCCTCACTGAGGGGTATATCATCCCAAAGTCCATTTCCAGCTGATTCAAGTGCAGAACTTGAAAGTTTTTTAAGGTTTGAAAAGATAGATTTTTTGCTCTCAGCTCATTTTTTTCAGTGTCAATACAATTCCCAAGAACATTCACTAAGCTTCTATTCTACTTGTTTACCGACAAACTCTTAGGCTACCATTCACAAAGACGTCCTTTTTATCTTTATTTTATTTGCTCTCAACTTTGCTATCTTCCTTCCCTCTATGATTCATTCTTTAATGATGGCTATTTTGAAGCTTCTTGCTAAACTTATCTTTGCCTCAGAGTTGAATGTTAGTGAGACTTTTTTGTTCTGATCCTTTTGTAAGCTTCAATCTTATCACTTGATGTGGTAGACAGAAATATATTACTCCTACCCAAAGATGTCCATGTTCCAGTATCTATAAATGTTTTAGCTAACATGGTAAAGGAACTTTGGAAATGTGATTTAATTAAAGATTTGAGTTGGAAAGATTGTTCTGAATTATTCAGTTGGGCCCAGTGTACTCAAAAGAGTTCTTATACAATTCCAAGTCAGAAAAGATATAGAAGCAGAAGTCACAGTGTTATGCAGACAAAAGCCAAGGAAGTGGGCAGTTTCTAATAGCTAGAAAATTTGGTGTCTTTCGCTTCTACCATTTCTTAAACCTTTCATCCTGGAACTGACATGTCACAGTTCCATTCACATTCAGTAGGGGAGTACTAGTCACGTGTCACCTGGAGATTCAAGGACAAGCTGAGACTTGTAGAACTATGGCTGGAAAGAAGAGTTAATGGACTTTACTGAACACATAGAAGTTCTGTTGTAGTCAGAAGTCTTTTGGAGGGGGTATTTGTGCTGTAATCTGAATTTAAGTAGGAAACAACTGGATAAATAGGTGGGTGGCTTGATATTAATCAAGCACTTAATAAATACAAATTAAATGAATGCATATTAAAGAGCATACCTTGGGCAGAAAGAAATACAGCAATTTGAGAAGTGGAAAACCCTTGTAGGTAGAATGAAGTGAATATTGTAAAACGTATTTGATGGTCAGAATACAATAAATAAAAGGACCAAACATGGCCAGATTTTGTAGATCATGTCATTTTTTAGTGTTGTATGTGTGTGATGAGATTCATTGATAGATTTTAGAAGTGAGTGTGGTTCCAATATATGTTACAATGGATGGACCTAGGTACAGTGGATATAAGAAGAGAAATATGAGATTGTGGTAGTAGTTTTGGTGAGAGAAACAGTGGCTCTACTTTGACTTAAAGAAACTAAGATGAAAAGAGGTGGATAAATTTGTGGTATGTTTTGGAATTTGTGCTTTCCAATGGAGTTACTATTCCTTCCAGTTTGAAATCATATACACCCACCCCCACACACACTCACACACATGCTGAAGAATTTTATTTATTTTCATCACAGCCATTGAAAAAAAATTACTCAGAATTTTTATTCCAAAGGTACAGACAGAAATGTGGAAAATATACATTAAATTTAGATTAAGAAGATTATAGTGACTACAAGTAGACTGAGTGCCAATTTGAGCTGACTGTACTATAATGTGCTCTGAAAAATCAAAAGCAAATTTTCTTTAATTAGTTTTTGTTTGTTTCCATGCTGTGAGTTCTGTGGATCTTAGCTCCCTTACCAGGAGTGAACCCACACCCCCTGCATTGGAAACATGCAGTCTTTAACCTCTAGACTGCCAGAGAAATCCTCAAAAGGCAAATTCAAATAAAAAAGAGTGCCATAACGAACTCTTACTCTCTACCATGGGCACAGAGAAAAAGGAAATACATGCCATGTATTTGTATTAACATAATAGAGATAAAGCAGGAAGTACTATTTCCACTTTGCCTCCATTTCTAGTTTTTTTTCATTAGATTGGAGAAATGGAAAAGGCACAAAAAGAGAAAGAACATGCCAAGAGGGGCCACTCAGGCACTTGCAGCAGCTGTCCTGCAAAAAAGGAATTATAAAGGAAATATCAGCATAAAATAGATACAGTGTGTGTCCCATGATTGCAAAAACATACTGAATTCCCTGTTCACTTAAGTCGGGTTTCACATCTGGTCCATATGTGTAATTGGAAATCTCAGAATTGCATTTTCATCAAGGAAGATAAAGATGCCAAGTGCTTTACTAGAGGATTTATTTGTTTGTGAGTAATATGCATGGAAATGTGACAAAGAGAAAGCTATGCCTGGAACTGGGATTTAGCACTAGTAACTGAGAAAAAAAAAATCTTCCTTTGTAAGGAGGCATATAAGAAGTTGTAAACTTTCATTTGATTTAGCATAATTAATTACTGAAGACTGAAATAAAGCATAGATGATGTATAGTCAATCTAAAATCTTCTGGGAAATTTTGTTAAGACCAAAAATAAGCACAAGGGAAAGTGAAGATTGAAAGTTTGATTTACTAAAAGTACATTGCTCAAATTCAGGAGAAAATTGCCTCCTTACTTCAGTGCTTAACCTGACTGATTCTACATGATGCCAAAATGTTCAGATTGTTGGATAATTAGAGCTGTGGATAAATGATAACTTGATGAGTGGTGGTTCTTCTGACTTGTCATCCAGGTGTTCTGACCCAATAACGAACACATATTTTATTGCAGATGATAGTAATTTGAAGTCAACATGTTACATAAAATCATCAGAAAGATTACTATTGTATACAACTATTGTATATTACCTAGTATTATAGCCTAGCACTCATCCTCATCAACAATTTCACATTTTCCACGATGAGCATTTTGCCTCCTTCACTTATTCTAGCCTTAAACAGGCAGGTGAAGTAGAACCCTAATCTTACTCAGTGGCCCCAGGGTGTGGGCATCCTGAGAGGCAGGAAAATCAAAGAAAGGAAGAAAGTGGAAGTTGCTCAGTTATGTCCACCTCTTTGCAACCCCATGAACTATACAGTCCATAGGATCCTCCAGGCCAGAATACTGGGGTGGGTACTCTTTTCCTACTCCAGGGGATCTTCCCAACCCAGGGATCAAACCCAGGGATCAAACCCAGGTCTCCCACATTGCAGGCAGATTCTTTACCAGCTGAGCCACAAGGGAAGTCCAAGAATACTGGAGTAGGTAGCCTATCCCTTCTCCAGATGTTCTTCCCGACCCAGGAGTGGATTCTTTACCAAGTAAGCTATGAGGGAAGCCCTAGAAGCAGGAGTTCTTGCAAAGTATCCATAGCTCTGGCCAAATTGTATGTTCTCATTGAGCTTCAGTTTTCTTCTCTTACAAAATAAAGGCATTAAAATGAAACACAATAACAAGAATACTGTGGGCTGCAGATAGCAGAAAATTAATAACTTCAACAAATATTGGTTTATTTTTCTTAAATAGGAAATGGTCTGGAGATGAACTAGCTTAACACAGGGCCAGTGAATCCACATCACCCTTTTAGACATAGGATTCTTCCAGATTTCTGCTCCACTATTCCTAGGTTTTTTTACCTCATGGATAAAATGGCAACCGTAGCTCCAAACACAGTTCCTACATTTAAGGTAGTAGTAAGAAGAACAAATGGTATTGCCTACTGTGATGGCTCTTTCCAGTAGGAATGTATACACACACACACACACACACACTTTTTTTTTTTTTTTTTAGGTTAATCGGGTGATTATTTAATTGTCTTCCTTCAGGAAATGACACACAGTAGTTTTTAGGATTTTTCACTGGTAGAAAAACTTCACTTCCCTGTACATGGTCCCTGAGGAAGAGCTAATTAGTGACTGTGAAAGGCTCATCTAATTCGCTATGCTTCATTGTCATCAACGGACTATAATTTAGAAAAGCACACTTATTTATGAGTAAACTTTTACACCTATACTGAAAATAGTTAGCTCATGCATCACTGTAATTTCTGAGCGTGGATTTTTAAATCATTGAAAAACAAATCCAAAGCAGTACTTGAGGAGAATGAATTAAATAGCATCACTGAGGCTACTCAGTGTCAGGCAGTGTTTCAGGCACTGGATATACAATATAAGTACAATAGGCTGACTTTTCTCAAAGACAGCACACAATCAAAATATTTCATTGCAGTCCTTGAGACAACATATGTTCTAGCAGCATGACCTTGGTTCCAGCATCACAGCTTCTCATAGCCATGGTGACCTGGATCAGTTGCTGAGACTGCGCATGTGTAATGGGCATTAGCTTCTTCTTCCTTTTTTTTTTTTTTCCGGCTCAGGTGAAGCTTCTTTATTCTTCCCACCAACACTGTCAGACAGATACCATTTAGTCCCCATTTTCCACATTCCAGAATGTAATAGGAGACAAAGCACCTTAGAACCAAATTTGTTGTCTATATTTAGCAACTGTAAAGCACTGTATAAAATGAAAGACTTTTGGACTCTGAGGGAGAAGGAGGGGGTGGGATGATTTGGGAGAATGGCACTGAAACGTGTGTACTATCATGTAAGAAATGAATCGCCAGTCTATGTTCGATACAGGATACAGGATGCTTGGGGCTGGTGCACAGGGATGATCCACATACATTTTAAAAAAGCAACATGCATTTATTATCTCAGTTTCTGTGGGTCAGGAGTCCTGACATGGTTTAGTTGGGTCTTCTGCTTAGGATCTCACTAGCCTACAATTAAAGTGTCAACTGGGCTGTAAGAATATGTGATTTTAGAAACGAAGTCTTAACAGATTTTTGCCTTACATATCAGTAACCAGGAATATATAAAATGGCCATGTCTAGTTGACATATAAAAGCAAATGTAGACTTGAGCACATTTTTACTCCAAACCCAAAGTACTATTAAGCAGAGAGAAAATGGGACATGACTGGTCTAGATGCAAGCTTCTCTCACAGGGATTACTAAAGTCCCTTTCAAAACTCTGTGATGGGGAAAGTTGGGATAGATAAGGTTTAGTGGAATTGCCAAGTAGGTATTAAGAAATCATTGTTCAGTTCTTAACGATGATTTGGAGAGTTGCCTGTAACTGAGAAGAACCCTTGGGGTCTTCTCATTTATGACTACAAAATATAACTTTCACTGAAAAAATTATGTGATTAGAAAAGTAACTTAAAACAGGATAACTTCTAAGTTTTTGGAAGATTATCAGCATTACTTCTAGGATTCATGGGCTTTGTGAGAAAATTCCTGCACAACTTTTAATTAACAGTTGTCAAGACATTGCCTTTTTATATGGTAACCAGATGTATCTTTTTAGTTTGATTGTACTCACACATTTTTTGCTTTTTTGAAAATGGAAATGCATATATATGTATAAATATATATGCACGTGATACACGCACGAGTGCATGCTAAGTCACTTCAGTTGTGTCTGACTCTGTGCAACACTATGGACTGTAGCCCACCAGGCTCCTCTGTCCATAGGATTCTCCAGGCAAGAATACTGGAGTGGGTTGCCATGCCATCCTCCAGGGGATCTTCCGCACCCAGGGATGGAAACCACATCTCCTGCATCTCCTCCACTGAGGGGACTTTCTTTACTGCTGAGCCACCAGGGAAGCTGATATATATATTTATATAAAATCTGGGTATTTACTAGATTTCTTCAATCTTCTATGTCATATGTGTTTGTGTGTATATGTGTCTGATGATGGAAAACAAAACTACCTTGCCATAAGATTCTGAAAGGTGAGCATACAAAAACAAAACTTAGCTAGAGACTTGGGAGGGTTCAGATATTTTAATAAATATTCTCTTCTGCTGAATTACTAGAATCAAAGAAGCTCACATGACTATGGGGAATTTGGGGGTATTCATTTATGCATTCAACAAATAGCTATAGAGCAATTACTATATCCTAGAATGATAGGATAGTATGACAAGAATTACTAGTATCATAGGAGCTGTCTAGTCTCTGGGGGTTATAGTAATGAACAGGGTCGAAAAAAGCTTATACAGGCATTTCACAAGTTGGCCTCACAAAGGGGACAACGAGTGGAATCAGAAGGTATAAACATTAGTCTCTACACATTCATAGAGCATTGCCAAATTGACAAAGCACTTCATGCACTTTACAACTTCTTTGAGGCAACTTTTCTCTATGCAACTTAAAAGCTTAAAATTTAGATCCTATAATCTATCAACAATTATTTGGATCTATTAATAGAAGATTTTAATTTTTTTCCAATTACATTAGCTTAATAATGAAAACAAGAGACTATGATATCACTTAGAAGAAGAATGGGGAACATGAAAAATTGGGGCAATGTTTTAATTTTAACTCTAGCTGTAACACAATTTACCTGCCTCTCCCTTTCATCATCTTAAAATAAGAAGTCAGGAAATGCACTATAAAGGCCCTTAGTTTTCAAAACTAGAGTTGGTTTTTTTTTTTTTTTTAACTACAGATATTAAACAACTCTGACTTCTTTTATGGGAATGCAGAGTGATCTTGTCTAAGATCAACATTTAAGGGAAGGAAAAGAAGGTTGATCTTCAGTTCAGTTCAGTCACTCAGTCCTGTCCAACTCTTTCGATCCCATGGACTGCAGAGCGACAGGCCTCCCTGTTCATCACCAACTCCCGGAGTTTACTCAAACTCATGTCCACTGAATCGGTGATGCCATCCAGCCATCTCATCCTCTGTTGTCCCCTTCTCCTCAGGTCTTCAATCTTTCCCAGCATCAGGGTCTTTTCCAGTGAGTCAGTTCTTAGCATAAGGTAGCCAAAGTATTGGAGTNAAGAGGCTCTTTAGTTCCTCTTCACTTTCTGCCATAAGGGTAGTGTTATCTGCATATCTGAGGTTATTGGTATTTCTCCCAGCAATCTTGATTCCAGCTTATGTTTCTTCATCTTTTATGGGTATTAGTACTAAAAGGTCTTGTGGATCTTCATAGAATTGTTCAACTTCAGGTTCTTCAGTGTTACTAGTTGGGGCATAGCCTTGGATTACTGCGATACTGAATCGTTTGCCTTGGAAACAAACGGAGATCATTCTGTCGTTTTTGAGATTGCATCCAAGTACTGCATTCCAGACTCTCTTGTTGACCATGATGGTTACTCCATTTCTTCTAAGGGATTCCTGCCCACAGTAGTAGATATAACGGTCATCTGAGTTAAATTTACCCATCCCAGTCCATTTTAGTTAGCTGATTCCTAGAATGTCGACATGCACTCTTGTCATCTCCTGTTTGATCACTTCCAATTTGCCTTGATTCATGGACCTGACATTCCAGGTTCCTATGCAATATTGCTTTTAACATCATCAGAGCTTGCTTCTATCACCAGTCACATCTACAACTGGGTGTTGTTTTTGCTTTGGCTCCATCCCTTCATTCTTTCTGGAGTTATTTCTCCACTGATCTCCAGTAGCATACTGGGCACTTACTGACCTGGGGAGTTCCTCTTTCAGTATCCTATCATTTTGCCTTTTTGTACTGTTCATGACGTTCTCAAGGCAAGAATAATAGAATCTTTCAAANTGTTGTTTTTGCTTTGGCTCCATCCCTTCATTCTTTCTGGAGTTATTTCTCCACTGATCTCCAGTAGCATACTGGGCACTTACTGACCTGGGGAGTTCCTCTTTCAGTATCCTATCATTTTGCCTTTTTGTACTGTTCATGACGTTCTCAAGGCAAGAATAATAGAATCTTTCAAATTACACATTGAGAGAGAAGGATCACCCTTTGCTGGGGTTATATCATTAGTCTGTAGTTAACTTAAAATTTTAGAATTAGATATTTGGTTTCAACCTTTTACTTATCTTGTTAATAAGGAGCCCTCTTTCAGTTCATGTATAAGATTGGCCGACTGTCCGCCAATTGTAGTATGCTAGAATTCATGATTCTAATTTGTATATACATATAATAGCTCAGTGTTGTGTGTGTGTGTGTGTGTGTGTGTGTGTGTCTGTATGTGTGTGCAAGTGTGTTTCTTTAGGAGGGAGCTCATGTTGTTGTGAAGGATGAAAACTTAACTCCTTATGTATGAACCACCAGGCTGCTGGAGGCAGGGAGCAGTAATACAGAGCCTGACCTATCGAAGAAGTGAATCTGACAGTTTGGGAGGCGAATTAGCTCTTATTTTAAAATTTACATAAAATACTTTTAGCATCATTTTAAATTTGGAACATACATAGAAGGTACTGTTTTCATAATGAAAATTAGGAGAAAGTTTTGACAAAGATATTTGAAAATTACTAAGCAGTCTGCTGAAATCACTCTAGGTTAATAAATTCAAAAATCAAATATTATTTGTACATTTCTTGTAACTATTCTTCCATGTCACTGTAAAAACTTTGCTTTGTCATTTGTCTTGGCATGGATGGCTTATTTTTCTATTCTCCATCTCTCTTCCAACATATTAGCAAGTTGAGCTGGATAAGTTATGTTGGGAAAAGTCATCAGTCTTCTAAAGAAAACAAATTCTCCCCTACCTCATACCACAGAGGTAAAAAGCTAAAGTGTGGATTCAGAAAGACAATAATTGCAAACCTTGGATAAGTTATTGTCTATAAATTTTCAATTTCATATTAAAATAAATTTGACAAATAAACTGATGGTGATTTAAGGATTCACGAGAAAATTGTTTGAAAAGAAGTATGAAGTTCGTCTTCTTTGAAGCTCGAAAAAACATATTTATAATAGTAATAAAAATAATGGTAATTATATTATTATAATAGAAGAGCAGTAATAATAGAAATAGTCTTAGTAGTAACAATTGTTATCCAGAGCTGAAGTTGTCTTTAACAATGCCTATTTTGGTATAAAAAATCATAGGAATAAGTCACTTAATTGTGAAAATAATGAAGTAAATATATATTCCTTATTCATGTGGAAGGCTTCAACCAGCAAAGTGATCTAAACTGAGGTACATCACAGTAAACTGCTAAATATTCTCTTTGGTATCATAATCTGGTTAATCAACATAAGCAAAACCAGGCAGGATTACAATTCTTTCCCCTCAATTTCATTTTATTACCAAATATTTGTGTTTGTTTGCTTTAGGGAGGTTTGTGCGTGTGTGTGTGTGTATGTATGTGTAACAGACAAACTCAGGATGGATTTTTTCCTTCACAGTAGAAAAAAAATATTTGAAAAAGAATGCTAGAGTGCTTCAGGAACAGAACTCTAGCGTCTCACACATATTTAAGTTAAAATTGCCTGTCTTTGAGATATGCAACATCTCCTCCAACAGGGTATATGATCTTAAAAAAACAAAGAACAATTTTGTTCCTGTTGTTTGTTATCACTTAGCATCCCCTACTTAGCATAATGCCTGATACTGGAAATGTTATATCTGGTGGATAAATAGATGAGATAATTTCAAATGAGTAAATATCCACCAGAGCAACCACTTCTGTAAATAGATGTTGTCATTCCATTCATCTGGGGGACAGAATTAAGTTGTTCCTGATCTTTTGGAAGGAAGTCTTTTCAGCTCTGGGGCTGAAGAAAGTTGGATATAAACCCCAAGACATGACATGAAAACCGAATCTTCTTGTGAGGAATTAGCGTGCTTTCAGCTCAGAGAAGCAGTAGGAGTTTGGAAGGGACTGTGAGGGTGGATTTGGTCTTTATTTCTTAAGAATATCTATTTATAGTAGCAAAATGTTCAACTAATTAATTAATTTGTTTCATAGTCTGTTGATATAGACTATTCAGTCAGTTCAGTTCAGTCGCTCAGTCGTGTCTGACTCTTTGCAACCCCATGAATCGCAGCACACCAGGCCTCCCTGTCCATCACCAACTCCCGGAGTTCACTCAGACTCACGTCCATCAACTGTTAATCTATTAATATATACAAATAGATCAAACTATTAATTATATATAACTATATGTGGGGCTTCCCAGGTAGCACAGTGGTGAGAATCTGCCTGCCAATGCAGGGGACATAAAAGTCACGGGTTCAATCTCTATGTTGGAAGATTGTCAGGAGAAGGAAATAGTAAACCACTCTGGTATTATTGCCTGGGAAATCCCATGGACAGAGATTGGCAGGCTATAGACCATGGGGTCGCAAAATTTTGGGCAAGACTAAGTGACTGAACACACACATATAATTATATGCAACACACATAAAATGCATATTTATATATATAGTTGTGTATTTATTTATACTTGAAAAATGATTATCCTAAGAATTTTAAAATATGATAGTCTTGATCCAGCAGCAATTAACCTGGAGGCATGAGATTTTAGGTGATTTTCTGAGTCAAATCAAAGTAGGATGACCAGTTGGAGAGACAAGTGAAAGAGGATAAATGCTTGAAGCATATACATGTTTTTGAGAGGAAATCTCAGACACTACTCTGGAAGAGGAACCTGGTAGACTCAGAAAGGATGGGAGATTGAATTTGTTGACATTTGGGTGTGAAATTAAATGTCACCTTATTTCTAAATGAAAGTTGGTGAGAAAGTGATACATTCATGACATACTCATCACCACGTCATCATCCCTAGGAAAACATTGTCTGGCACGTAGCCAGTCCTCCTTAAGGTAATGTCATTGATACCATTATTATTTTTGTAATTATTGCTCTGATTGATGTGGTGCCCAACCAAACAGCACACAGAGAAGCATCTGTTATACAATGAAGTGAATCAGCTACATGTGTACATATATATCCCCTTGCTTTTGGACCTCTTTCCCATCCTTGTGCCCATCCCACCCATCTTGATCATCACAGAGCACCAAGCTGAGCAGAAACTAACACAACAATATAAAACAATAGTACTCCAATGGCAAAAAAGAAAGATTGCCAAAAAAAAAAAAAAGGGAAAAATAGAACCTCCTGTATAGCATAAGGAATTCTACTCAATATTCTGTAATGACCTATATGGGAAAAAGAATTTTAAAAAGAGTAGTTATGTGTACATGCATAACAGATTCACTTTGCTGTACAGCAGAAACTAATACAAGATTGTTAATCAACTGTACTCCAATAAAAATTAATAAAAAATAAAAAGTATACTGCAAAAGAAATATACTTATTGAATGCCCTGTACTTTTGTAGATATGATAACAAAACTTGTTAACACCTGCAGTAAGAAATGTAAATTCAGTTCTTCAGAGACAGCATTTGTTCATAAAAGATCTAACAAGCAAAGAAAAAAGAATATAAAATTTATTTAGTACAAATTCATTTAGTCCTAAATGCTAAGGAAGTCCATTCATTTTCACTTAGTGCTTTGAGTCATGTGTGACAGAGCCTGAGCTCTCAGAGACAAATCATCTTCTCTCTAGTTGAGGCTAGGACAAATATCAAAAGATTTCTCATAGTAGTTTTTCTACCCACACAACCTAAGTGTTGCTGCTGCTGCTGCTGCTGCTTAGTCACTTCAGTCGTGTCCGACTCTGTGAGACCCCATAGACGGAAGTCCACCAGGCTCCCCCGTCCCTGGGATTCTCTAGGCAAGAACACTGGAGTGGGTTGCCTTTTCCTTCTCCAATGCAGGAAAGTGAAAAGTGAAAGTGAAGTCGCTCAGTCGTGCCCGACTCTTAGCGATCCCATGGACTGTAGCCCACCAGGCTCCTCCATCCATGGGATTTTCCATGCAAGAGGACTGGAGTGGGGTGCCATTGCTTTCTCTGACCTAAGAGTTGAATGGAGACTTAAAAGAGTGACAGATTAGTGGCAGGATGTGGTTTTCAGGTCTAATTTTTTTTTTTTTTTTTNGGACTGTAGCCCACCAGGCTCCTCCATCCATGGGATTTTCCATGCAAGAGGACTGGAGTGGGGTGCCATTGCTTTCTCTGACCTAAGAGTTGAATGGAGACTTAAAAGAGTGACAGATTAGTGGCAGGATGTGGTTTTCAGGTCTAATTTTTTTTTTTTTTTTTGCCAAAGGAAACAAATGTCGTTTTACTTCGTCTTCTTTTTTAAAGAGACATAAACAAATTATAAGGAAGCTGTTAAGGGATCCAGATGGTGAAAATTCATGGGAAAATGAAGGCATCTTTTTCAAGTCCCAAGAGTTGAGAACAAATGTGATTATTCAATGTGCAGGGCCTTTTAATTAAGAAATGAGTTAGCAGTTACATTTTGTGTAGCCCTCTCTATCGCTGATTGTCTATAGTAGAAATTTTCAAAGAGGCCAAATGTGCTATGTAGAACTGACAACAAAGTACACAATATTTTGGCCAATAAACTCAAGCCAATACAATCTTTGTATGAATTAGGCAGAGAAAATATAAACCTTGTTTTTTTCCCTTATATGTTGGGCCAGTGTTCCTTGAACAGAAATATTTTATATCTTTCCTTTGGATTATAAGACTTGTTAATAGAAAAGCAGGAATGGACAGTGGANGAGCTTTAAGCCAACTTTTTCACTCTCCACTTTCACTTTCATCAAGAGACTTTTTAGCTCCTCTTCACTAAGGAAGTTAAAATGGTCAAATGGGTTCTTTATGGGAAGAAGCTCATTAATTTTCCTCTGTGCAGATATTAATTCATTTACTGATACCAATGCATTTAATATTGTTTAATCACAAAAAGTCAGACACGATTGAGCAATTGAACTGAACTGAATGTTATTGTATTTAATTAAAATTATATATTCCATTGTTAACTTATACCCTCCTATGAACTCCTAGATCTAAAAGAACTTTTATTACTTTAATTCAGAAACTGTCCTTCTTAAAAGAGAATCTTACAAAAATTCTAGAAACATTTTAACGAAGGTTTTAAGAACAGCAAACCTTAAAACTGTAAGCCTTAGAAATGTAAAAAGTATGTCTCTGGTACCTAACAGATGCTTATCAAAAATGCTCACTTAAGCTCAAGAAAACAACTTGTATGGAACTAGAAATGAAAATAGTGAATCAAGTTTAAAGTATAAACCTTTCCCTCTGAAGTTATTAAGGGATGGGAAAAATTTTAAGGTAATCAAGTTAGAAATTTGTGTAAGCAATCTATAGGAAAATAGTGAGCTTCTTTCTCCTTCTGATTTAATAACTAAAAACTTAAATGAAAAGTGTTTATTTAAATAGTTATTACCTGTAAAGTACATATGAAAAATAAGAGAATAATACAAACATCAGAAAAGAAAGGTATGGTTTATAATTAGGTAAAAAGAGAAACCTGAGAGTATTTTATCATTTGGGCTTCGCTGGTGGCTCAGTTGGTAAAGAATCATTTATTTATTCAGTCACCAAATGTACCTTGGCAACTACTAAGTACTTAAAACTATTCTATGTTCTAGGGACAAAATAATGTGCCTAGATGAAGAAACAAAATATTTGAAATTAATCTCTAAGGGAAATAAGTTTTCATAGACTCTTCCACATCTATGCAGGATCCCAACTGTGGAATAAAACCGGATGAACACAAGAAAATAAGTTGCATAAAGACAGTCTGCCCTCCTCTTCTATTAACAAATGTGTGACCTGACGGAACGTGTTTTATTTGCAGTTTTTACGGTTCTGTGATTCTGAGGATCTCAGAAGAAATGATAAGTCAAAACTAAAATATGGACCAGATGCAAAGGACAAGCGCTGTTTTCTCTTGGCCTCATGAGTTGCAAGTATGCTATCAGTGATCTTTGACCTATTTCTGTCAATTCAGAGAACATAACTATCACAGGAAAATAACACAGTGTTATGCATTCTTCATAGCTACCAAATATACTTCGTATTACCTTATGGTTACAGGATTCTTGATGTTCTTCTACTGTAATGTTGATTTTATTGTTACCAGATGCTTGGCCCCATGCCTTGGGTTACCCCGGTTCACTGGTCCAACAAACAAAACAAAATTGGAATCATATTGAGTACATACATCTGATGAAATAATGATATGAAAGAGAAATAAGAATAGTTCCAAAGGGGAAAAAAATTGAAGTACTGTCTTATGAGGGTAGGAACACGAATGCCCAGAACCTTTAAGAACTGAAATCGGCATTCGCAAGAAAGCTTTAATGTGTGAGCAAATTCCAGTGGCTACCAGGACAAAATGTACTTATATTGTTTCATACAGCTTTGTTTTAAGGGACTGGGAGAAGGACTGACCATGTAAGCAATGAAATGCATATTCCCCCCTCATGTCCAAAAACCCATCATAAGGATATTTGTCAAAGCCTGTCTGCATAAAATCAGATTTTTAATAGACTTTAATATTTATATTAGATTGATCTTGGCAGATGTTTTTTAGTTAATCCCTACATTCAATAAATCAGGCTGAAGAACTTACCTTAGAGCACAGACTTCTCTGTTGCTCAAATAAACAATAGCTGTGTGTTTAGTAACTTAAGAGAACGTTCAGGCAGTCCAATTGAACTTGACCATATAGCTTCCCACCTTTTCTGGTTCCCACATGCCAGCAGTACTGACTGCTCTTTAATCAGCCTATTAAGTTCCTAACTCCTGAAAGATGATAGATAAAAGCAATCGGTGCCACATGTGCAATAACGAAAAACAATGTTTCCCTTAGAGCCAGAAAACCATAGGTAGGAGTGATAGCTCTGCCAGTGATGAAGTGTAGGGCCTTGGAAAACCACTGCCTCTTTATGAGCTTCAGTTTCAGTATTTTTATCTATGAAAAGGGAATTATAATGCATTCCTTGTCTATCTAGTAAGGTAGGTGTGATGACTAAATGAGAACATATGTGGGAAAACTTTGTAAATTAGCAAGTGCCTTACCTTTGAGAAGTATTTGTAACATGTGAAAATAAAATTTAAATTGGAACCTTGAAGCATTAGTATGTTTGACAGTACACTACTGATATTTCAATAAATGTTTTGGAGACATTTGAACAAATCTTGTCACATTCTTCAATTTATTTTCAATTCCAACTTACTTGAGTGTCAGAATCCATGACTCCTTGTCATTAAATGTCCACATATTGAACATTCAGAAAGCACCAGGAGCTAAGAACAAGTGTTAAGCCTCTTCGGGTTTCCACTGAGATGAATTTCTGGGGAATACAGTTTAAGTTTATAACAAAAGCCAGAACTATGACCTTTGAATTTCTGATTACACAGACCATTTTCTCAACTAGAACATAGAAAGATGTTTAATCACATTTTAGGGGGTTAAAAAACACATAAAATTAAATATACCCTTTATACTGTTTTTAAATGTTCAGTTCAGTATTCTCATTGAGCAGCAGAGCTCTATAACTTTTTCATCTTGTAAAACTGAACTCTATAACCACTAAACACTAATTTCCCCTCCCCCACCTCTTAGCAATCGCCTTTCTACTTTCTGTTTCTGTGACGTTGACAACTTTAAATACTTCATATGCAGGGACTCATAGAGTATTTGTCCTTTCATGACTGGCTTATTTTGCTTAGTAGAATGTCTTCAAGTTTTCATCCATGTTGTAGCATGTGACAAGGTTTCTCTCTTTTTTAAGTTTGCATAGTCTATCTATCTATCTATCTATCTATCTATCTATCTATCTATCTACACACACACACAGTGGAGCTTCCCTGATGTCTCAGTGGTAAAGAATCCATCTGCAGTGTGGGAGGTGCAGGAGACATGGGTTCAATCCCTGGTTTGGGAAGATCCTCTGGAGGAGGTCATGGCGACCCACTCCAGTCTTCATGCCTGGAGAATTCCCATGGACAGAGAGCCTAGTGGGCTATAGTCCATAACTTCACAGAGTTGGCCACAACTGAAGCTACTGAATATGCACGTATACAGCACATTTTCTTTATCCATCTATCTGTCGATGGACACTTGGATTGCTGCCACCTCTTGACTATTGTAAATAATGCTGCAGTAAACTTGAGTGTGCAAATATCTCTTTGAGATCCTGATTTCAATTCATGTGAATACATACTAGAGGCAAAGCAAGATCACAAGGTAATTATATTTTTAATTTTTTGAGAATCCCCCATGTTGCTTTCCATAAAAGCTATAGGACTTCCTATTCTCACTGATAGTTCATAAAGGTTCTAATTTCTCTACCTCCTTGCCAACATTTGTTATTATCTTGTTTTTTTTTGTTTTTTTTTTTTTTAATTTTAGTGACTACCCTAATAGGTGTGAGATGATACTTCTTTTTATTTTTTTTTTGTGGTGCTTATACATTGTGAATTTACTTAATCCTACTGAATTGAATACTTTAAAATGGTAAATTTTAAATTATGTATACTTTACCACATTTTTTTTTTCCATCTCAGGTGTACATGAGTTCCCAATCTTGAACCCCCCCCAACCTCCCACCCCATATCAACTCTCTGGATCATCCCGGTGCACCAGTCCCAAGCATCCTGTATCCTGTATCGAACATAGACTGGCTTGTGTGTGTCTTTGACTTACATTTTTCTTCTCTTATGATTAGTAAAGTTGAAACGTTTTTTGTGTGAGTGTTGATCATTTGGATATCTTATTTCGAGAGTTACCTATTTAAATGGTTTACTCATCTTATAATTGAGCTATCTGATTTTTTAATAATTGAGTTATTGATTGATTGATTTGAGTTATATGAATTCCTTATGTATTTTAGATATTATCCCCTTATCATAAACCTAACTTAAAAATAATTTCTCTCTCTCATAGACTTCCTTTTCCCTCAATGTATCGAAATTTTTAAGTTTGATATTGTTAAAATATTCATGCCACTCAAGTTAGATTCAACATAATCCATATCTAAATTTTAATGAAATTCTTTGCAGAAATAGAAAAACATATCCTAAATATGTGAAAGAATGAAATTGGACACTTACCTTACACCATACTCACAAAAAAACCTTCAACATGGATTAAAGAGTTTAATGTGAGACTTAATAAAACCTCTAGACAAAAACAACAACAAAAAAATAGTATAGGACACTGGAGTTGGCAATAATTTTTTTTTTATAAGATACCACAAGAACAGGCAACGAAAGCAAAAAGTGTCAATGACACTATATCAAACTAATAAACACTTTTAAATTGAAAGTACAATGTAATAAAAATTATGCTGTGAAATCTCACAATATATCAAATAACCACAGTAGAAAACACTCTAAGTTATACAGGGGCTTGTAGGCAAGGCACTGGGGAAAATGTCAGCATTAGTTAAGTGAAGAGGAAGCGACGGACATAGCTGACTCTGTGTGTCATAGTTTAGAGACCCAAGACCATATGACCTAAGAGAAAAGGTTTGAGCAGTCATCCCTTGGTAGCTGAGGGGTATTATTTCCAGAACCCATTTAGGGACCAAAAGCTGAGGATGTTCAAGTCCTTGTACAGAATGGTGTATTAATTGCATATGGACTTGCCAAGTGGCTCAGTGATAAAGAATCCACCTGCCAATACAGGAGACGCAAGTGATGCAGGCTCGATCCCTGGGTCAGGAAGATCCCTTGGAAGATGAAATGGCAACCCACTCCAGTATTCTTGACTGGAAAATCCCATGGGCAGAGGAGCCTGGAGGGTTGCTGTCCATAGGGTTGCAAAGAGTCGGAAGACCTGAGCGACTGATCACACACGCATACATTATTTGTATACAACCTGCGTACATTCTCTCATATACTTTAAATTATCTCGAATATTTATAATACCTTTTACAATGTAAATGGTATCTATGTAAATAGTTGCCAGTGTGTAGAAGATTCACAGTTTTGAAAGTTTATGGAATATTTTTTCAAATATTTTAAATCTAAATTTGGTTGAATCCAGGGATGAAGGCACAGTGGGTATGGAAGAAGGTTGACTGCAATCTGGTTTGGCTGGAGGAAAACAAACATGTAAGAAAAAGAGATAGCAACTTACCCTGTTATTCAAGGAACTTCATGTAGCATTCTCCTATTTTATCTTACAATTCATCCTAGTTTGAAGTTAGGTACACTTATTTTTTGCTTAGTTCCTTTCTATCTTCATCTATGATAGATATTATAAAATCTTTATCCATTTGAACATTCTTGAGTACTTGCTGTAACAGAAGAGAGCTAAGGCTTATGAAAACATAAATCTTATAAAATCCATATTTCCTGTTGTCTACATTTTATTATACAAAAATCTCTTCTTGAAGTTAAATCTCGCTTATTCAACAACAATTTATTAAGTTTCTCTTATCTTATTCAGGCCACACGAAAGGCTCTGGGAGTACAAAGATAAATACACTTAAGTTTTTCTCATTTATACCCATGGATTCTATTTATCAACATTTTATCTTTTCTTTGAGTCAGCCCTGAGTTCTTCATGGACATTTTAAGTTACATATCTCTGAACAAGATACATTGCTCTCCTCAGTGTCTAATAAATAGAATTTATTACCAATACTTAACACTAGTTGGATTCAATAAACACTTATTGAACAACTTTATATATGAGGCAACAAAATACACAAGGGATGTAAAGATAGAGAGGAGGCCATCCCTCATTTATTTTAAAATACGAAAGAACAAAATGATGGCAGGGAGATTTCTAACACTTATTCCCTCTAGAAACATCAACTTAAATAACTATCCACATCCAATAATATCCTCTCAAGAGGCAAGGATTCCAGGTGAGAGATCACAGCACCTGGATGAAGCACAGAAATGAAAAGATGAATTGAGGAGAGCAGAAAAGACGGATTCACACTAGTCCATCATTCTTCCCTCAAGACCAGGCAGCCCATCTTCCAGTGGGAGACAGAGAGTGAATTTAGCACCTTATTTCACCATTGATCCTGCAACCAGCTTGCCCAGCACCAAGTTGACTCCTGCAGTCCTAAGTGGCTCCCTGTATGCTCCTGAAAATCCAGACCCCCAATCACTTCACCACTTACTGGCCCCAGTGGTGCTAGTTATCATCCTTGGCACAAGATTCCCAGAAGCTCCTGTGGATCCAGGACACCAGCCTAACTAGCCCCTGCCATCTCCAGCCGAACCAGGCAAGTCTAGCAGCCCAGGCAGCTCCTGTGGCATCAGGCTCCCAGAGGGCTCCTATGAATCCAGGCCCCAGGATTGATCCAGGACTTGCAAGCTTCAACAGACCCAGGACAGTTCCACAGCTCCCAGGGGTTTCCTCAGCCCTAGGTTCCCAATTCACCTGAGCACTGGCCACCTCCAGGAGCCCCAGAAGGCTCCTGAGATCCCAGGCAGTTTCTAGGGACACCGGGGTCCCAGTAGGCTCCCATAAACTCAAGTTCCTGGCCATTCTAGTGTCAGCCAGCTCCTACAGTCCTGGGCAGCATCTGTAGTGTCAGGATCCCAATCAGCACCCAAAAACTCATGTTCCAGGTGGGTACCTGAGAACCAATCTCCCACTCAGGCCCCCTACTGGGCCAATTACCATAGATGCACACTTTAAACCTCCAGCCCCAAGTTTCATGCCTAACCCTATATCAGGCTGGCCTCATTGACTTCGACTTCAGATAACTGATCACCCAGGCTCCCGGCCAACTCCATCACTAGGCCAAACCCCAGTGGCCCCAGCATCAGACTGGCCCCTGCACTGCCCCCACCTCTAGATCTGCCCCTCAGCCCCTAAGTTAGAGGCCTCACTTTTATCATCCAAAAAAGGGAATTGGACACAGAACCTTTTTCTCAGATAAAATGGTTGTGCAACCAGCTACTATAGCTGAAGATTTTTAGAATGGCATTTGGTACTGGTACTCTAGAGTGAAAGTCATTCAGTTGTGTCTGACTCTCTGTGACCTTACGAACTGTAGCCCACCAGGCTCCTCTGCTCCTTGAACTTTTCCAGGCAAGAATACTGGAGTGGGTTGCCATTTCCTTCTCCAGGGGATCTTCTCAACCCAGGGACAGAACCTGGGTCTTCTGCCTTGTGAACAAATTCTTTACCATCTAAGTTATGAGGAAGCCCTTGGTACTGGTAAGGGTTCAGTGAAAGTTGTCTATTATAATTAATTTATCCTAAATCTTTTTTTCAAATTGAAAGATTTACAGATGCAGGATTATGATTTATAAAGAAATACATATCCACCTTGTTTTTATTGTTCTTAAACTTAGTTTCATCCATTTTCCTTATAAGGATTGTAAGTTCTTACAAAAGCATTTGCTCTTGGCCCAGAGGTGAATAACAGAACTTGGAACAACATATGAGTGTTGGAGACCTAGAGGTTATGAACCGTATTGCCGAGAGGAATGTTTCTGGGCTATGGATTTGTGGTGATTCACTTAACAAGAAGGAGGTAGGAGTGGCCCATTCCCAGAATAACAAGGATGTGTGATCACATGACATAAATTCAGATACTGTGGCACAAGAATACCTGGGTACTCAACAGTTAGAAACTGGCTCTTGAGAGCTTCAAGAAAAGTTTCAGTAGCCAATGGCATGGAGAAAGTGGTTTCTGTGGGCAGCATAGAAATGGAACATCGAACTGCAAACAGGCCAACAGAGCTTTGACAATGTTATTTTTATGTCAGCAAAATGGATAGAAAACTGTAGAGGCTTTCCCAAGAATGTTCTGCATTGCATAACCCCCAGCATATATGTGTTTGCTGTGAATCAGAATCATAGCAAGAGCCTGAGTCTCCAATGCATGGATGAAATACAATATCCTTCCAATCTTGAGAAAGATTTGGTTTTATAAAGTACAATAATGTGATTTGTTTTGAATCTAAGAATTGTGGAGTATAATTATTCCATTTAACTACCTAAGGGCTTAAGGAAAATACTCTATTAGACCCAGACCAACGTCATGGTATAGAATATGGCTTGCTTCTTTGTGTGTCTGTTCTTTATTGTGGTGATTGGATAGATGAGTGGAAATGAGACTAATAACATGAAATGTTCTTTCCACAAACACCAAAACAGAGATTCAATAAATTGGAACCATGTTGGGTCCAAGGTCATGCTTAATTAGAATGAAGGAAGCCCTGGAGAATGAAAAAGATCCCCATACAGATGAGTAATTCAAAAATTAAATGATCACATGTGGAAAAAAAAATTGACAACACCAGCAGCATGCTGTCATATTGCCTCAGGAAAGTTTTACCAACTAGGTTTAATAGAGAAGTCTATAGGCAATGGCAACCCACTCCAGTACTCTTGCCTGGAAAATCCCATGGACGAAGGAGCCTGGTAGGCTGCAGTCCATGGGGTTGCTAGTAGTCGGGCATGACTCAGCGACTTCACTTTCACTTTTCCCTTTCATGCATTGGAGAAGGAAATGGCAACCCACTCCAGTGTTCTTGTCTGGAGAATCCCAGGGATGGCGGAGCCTGGTGGGCTGCCATCTATGGGGTCGCACAGAGTCGGACACAACTGAAGCGACTTAGCAGCAGCATACATGACACACTGAATTTTGAATGTGCACAGGTGGAAGCTGTGGCAGAATACCAGCATTTGAGAGTGTGGAATGAGTTTGAATCCCAACTGTACCATATATTAGCAGTGCATATTCAGGTAAAACATTTTATCATATTTACTTTCTATTTATTCTGCAGTAAACACTGGGATAATAATGACCAATTGGGCAGAATTATAAATAGTTACATGACTAATTCACATAGGAAAGTCCCTCACTTGGTACATGGCACCTTTCAGAAGTTCAATTGATTTGGTTCAGTTCAGTTTAGAGCATTCAAATCAGGAATACATTTTTTAAAATGTTTTTTAAACATATGGTTACTCTGATACTATCTAGACACACTGGATTGTTTGAATGGTACTTAAAGGAAAAAGTAAATCATGACTTTTAATAAAGAAAGGAATCTCTAGTCTGTGAAATGAAACTTCATAGTGAAACAAAGAATATTTAATATTAAAGACTTTTGTTCATAATTCACCTTGTGAATTGAATACATACACATATGTATCATTTTTCACATCATTTTCAAGTTACTAGAGCTAAATTTAGTTGAATAATTTTGAAAAAACAAGAGAAAATAATTATCCAGAAAAAAAAATCAAATGGAACGTTCAAAGTGTTAGGAAAAATATTATCAACCTGGAATTCTATACCCAGCACAATTCTATACCCAGTATATCTACATCTGTACATGTATGAATACATATTCATGAATAGCTTCCTTCTTTTAATTTGTAACTGACATAAAGTAAAACATATAACTCAGACTGGGATGAGACTGAGCAATCACGATTAGCCCACCAAGCTTCTCTGTCCTTGGATTTTTCCAGACAAGTAGGTTGCCATTTTCTTTTCCAGGAGCCCTTAGCTACCCAGGGATCAAACCCACGTCTCTTGCATCAGCAGGCAGATTCTTTACCACTACACTACCAGGCAAGGATTAGAACCTGTTCACATAAAACATAGTGTATGAATTGTTATCTTCCCAACCCAGGGGTTGAACCTGGATCTCTTGCTTCTCCTGAATTGGCAGGCAGATTCTTTACCAACTGCATCATCTAAGAATCAATGCCCAGTATATCTACATCTATAGATCTATGAATATATATTCATGAATAGTTTCCATCGTTTAATTTGTAACTTCATAAAGTAAAACATATAACACAGACTGGGATGAGATCCTGAGCACTCACAAGTAGGAAGAGGGCTGGATTAAATATGCTAGAGGACAGGGAGCAGGAGACACATAAATAGGACATAATCTTTGGTGAAGAAATAATGATAGAAGGAAGAAGACATGTGATAGTACTATAGAGCTCTAAAAGTGTCACAGGAATATGAATGCATAAGAGGTTATAAAGGAGAGTGAAATATATATGATGAAATTAACAGAGAAAATAAAATACAAATATATATTTATGCATGGGTTTATATAAGCAAAATAGATATGTTCCAGAAGTAGGCAAAGTTTTAAGCACTGTTTGAAAAAGTGAGAGAAAGCAGAAAGGCTTTTCTTGATAAGTGTGATTATGTTTAGGAAAAAACATGACAAATCAAGGCTATTGAAATTTGAGTAGAGATCCTCCAAGGGGCAATGATATTGATAGCAGAAATTCCCTGCAGTGGCTGAGGGAATCCAACAGGAAGTCATGCAAAATAAAATTGGAGAAGAGAAAGGGCTAGAAGAGAGCACCTAGTGGCTGCCCAACAGCAAGGTTTTAAGAGGAAGATAGAAATATGAGCAATAGAATGATGCAAATAAGTCATGTTAGAGAAAATTTATTCTCACTGCTGTTTCATAGATTTAGAAGTAAATTATTATACCATAAAAGTTGATCAAGTAACATTTTGGATGAGGGACTTTGGTGGGTAGCTTCCTCTCCCTTGCAACTGGTTTTCATAGCAAGGGAACATTTATTACTGCAATCCCCTGGTCTCCTTATCTACTTCTTTCCATAGAAAAGATGACTTATTTGATTAGTGAGGTTTACAAAAGGTACTGACCATGCATAACTGAATTCCCTTTTCCCTTTGGTATTCATATTATAAGAAGCTCACCTCTGACTCTCCATAGTACATGTTTATGTGAGNCCTTGCAATATGTTTTCATAGCAAGGGAACATTTATTACTGCAATCCCCTGGTCTCCTTATCTACTTCTTTCCATAGAAAAGATGACTTATTTGATTAGTGAGGTTTACAAAAGGTACTGACCATGCATAACTGAATTCCCTTTTCCCTTTGGTATTCATATTATAAGAAGCTCACCTCTGACTCTCCATAGTACATGTTTATGTGAGTGGACCTCTAGGAAGGGATTTGTGTGGGTGGGTATACACTTAAATTTGAGCTTTAATACTAGGCAAGCTATAGCTACCATACTCCATCTGCTTGACTCCTACATTTCTCAATATTTTTGAACTTTGATGGGGAATAGGATCCATATTTACTATCTCCATCAAGTCCTAGGATGAATGAATTAAAAATGAAATATAGGATATATTGTTTTCTTTTTTAATAATCCCACAATAACCTGGGATTCTTTATTTTTTATTTTTTGAGCTATAATTTACATACCATACAATTCACTTGCTCTGCTTGTACACTTCAACAATTTTTGGTATATTTAGAGTTGTGTAACTATCACTATACACATAGAGTTCTTGCTTTTGTCTTTGGCCACACAGCATACGGGATCCCTGACCAGGGATGGAATGACACACTCTCTACTTTGGAAGCACAGAGCCTTAACTATTGGACCACCAGGGAAGTCCTTAGCCTCTTTCATAAAATACTTCTGTTTTAGCTCCACTCTTGAATGTCTGTTAATCAGCAATATTCTGGAAAGATGCTAGCATTAGTTACCTAAATTGGGGAGTCATTGCTTATTTTTTTCTTCCATTTTTCTCTTTCAGAAGTCATCACGTTCTAACGGTAGTATATAAATTGTCCTAGTGAAGAGATGAATAAAGAGTCAAAAAAAATTTTTTTAATTGAGAATTCACTACACTATGACAATATTAGCTGCCTCTTGAGAAACCTATATGCAAGTCAGGAAGCAACAGTTAGAACTGGACATGGAATNATGTATCACATCTTTATCCATTCATCCATCAATGGACATTTAGGTTGCTTCCATGTCCCAGTTATTGCAAATAGTGCTGCAATGAACAATAAGGTGCATGTACCTTCTTGAATTATAGCTTTCTCTGGATATAGAACCAGGAGTGAGTGATTGCTGGATCATATAGCAGCCCTATTCTCAATGTTTTAAGAAACCTCTATACTGATCTCCATAGTGGTTTTATCAATTTGCATTCCCACCGATAATTAGGAGGGTTTCCCTATCTCCACACCATCTTTAGCAATTATTGTTTGTAGATTTTTTTGGATGACAGCCATTCTGACCTGTGTAAAGTGATACCTCAGTTTAGTTTTGATTTGAATTTCTCTAATAATTAGAGATTTTGAACATCTTTTCATGTGCTTTTTGGCCATCTGTATGTTTTATTTGGAGAAATGTCTATTTAGATCTTCCATTCATTTTTGATTAGGTTGTTTGTTTCATAATGTAAGTTAAAGTGAAATAGCATCCATGAGTGTTTAGAATAGGAAAGACTCTTCAAAATCATGCGTTGTCCCCAGATCAGAGAGGTTTAATTCATGAGTCCTGGTGACAGAGACAATAGCCAAAATAAATTGAACCATTACATAGCATGTGAAGTTCCAGACACATTTTCACAGGTCCCTGGAGGGCAATCAAGCTGACTGCTTAGTAATGCATTTTGTTTGATTAAATTTCATTAACCCTATTATGGAAAGTCAGTGAAGCTAGTGAGGAGAAAATGAGGAGTGAGGAGAAAACCCACCCTAAGGGTGGGTTTTCAATATATACTAGGACAATTTGACTATATTTAAAATGTAAAAGTGTCTTTCTTGTTACCCCAAAACTGTCCTTAACTGCAGCCCTCAAAACTGATTTGATTCAACCTCATTGATTTAAATGTCTATTGAACTCCCCAAGCCTCTCAGTCAACAAATAAATTTGGGGCATAGCAAATCTTTCCTCAAACGATCTTTAATGTAAGAAGAGAGAAAAGCTTTGCATATTAGTTCAGAAACAATTGAAAATAGACATATAAATACACATGTATTCTCCACGTATTAGTTCTCAGAGGATTATACAAATGTGTTTAGTATTTATATTTCAAAATGTGCTAGGGATCTGCTTCCTCCTAATAGGAATAAAGAGTTCCTCAACTCAAGTGCTCAGGTCCAGTAGTTTGGTAAGAGTATGCTTAAATGCAGGAGGGACTTACATTGACCTTAAAGGTAGCTTTTTGAGTTTTTAGCTGGTTTTTGACTTTTGAAAGAACTAAAGAAAAATTCTCCCTTTTCATACATTGTGTCGGTTTCATACTGGTGTCATAATGAATTATCAAAAACTTAATGGCTTCAATCAATGCAAAGTTTAATCTTACAATTGTAGCATCAGAAATCTGAAATAAATCTTGGGTGCATGTTAAGTCACTCCAGTGGAATCTGACTCTGCAACCCTATGGACGGTAGCCCACCAAGCTCCTCTGTTCATGGGATTCACCAGGCAAGAATACTGGAGTGGGTTACCATGCTCTCCTCCAGGGGAACTTCCCAACCCAGGGATGGAACCCACATCTCTTATGGCCTCTATATTGGCAAGCAGGTTCTTTACCACTAGCGCCACCTGCTGCTTCTGCTGTTTAGTCTTTAAGTCGTATCCGACTCAGCAAACCCAGGANAGGCAAGAATACTGGAGTGGGTTACCATGCTCTCCTCCAGGGGAACTTCCCAACCCAGGGATGGAACCCACATCTCTTATGGCCTCTATATTGGCAAGCAGGTTCTTTACCACTAGCACCACCTGCTGCTTCTGCTGTTTAGTCTTTAAGTCGTATCCGACTCAGCAAACCCAGGACTATGACCTGCCAGGCTCCTCTATCCATGGGATTTTCCAGGCAAGAATACTGGAGTGGGTTGCCATTTGCTTCTCCCACACCACCTGGGAAGCCCCAAAATGAGTCCTACACAGCTAATATCAAGGTGTCAGAATTCTGCTTATTCTGGACGCTCCAGGACAGAATCTGCTTGCCTTTTCCATCTTCCAGCCTATCGTCCTTTCCTCATGGCCCTTTATCACTCCAACCTCTGCTTCAGTTGTCACATGTCTCTATCTCTGACCCTCTTGCCTTCCTCTTTTAAGCACCCTTGTGATTACACTAAATCCACTCAGAAAATCTCTTAATTTCAGCATCCTTAATTAATCACATTTGCAAAGTCTTTTTTTTTTTTTTTTTGCTATGAAACATAACATTTTTGAGGCTTGAATGTGAGCTTCTTTGGGGATCCATTATTCACACTACCATAGACATCAAAAGCTAAAAAAGAAAAAAAGAAATAACTTTCAAGAAAGTAATAATTTTGAAAGTAATAGCTTTTTTTGGAAAGCAACAGCTTTCAAAGGACATGTTTTTTGTTCCCTTTTTTTCCAAAAAAATAAAAACCCAAAGGCCTCTGAATATCTTTATAACCAACCCAATATGAACACAATATAAAATAAATGTAAGATTTTAAGCTTCTTCCAGAAAGTAAGTGAACTTTTGCCAAGTAAGTCACAGTTTCTAATTTCTAATGTGGTCAAGGACCAAAAAAAAAAAAAAAAACTATTGTGCTTTATGAAGAAGCTATTTAATACACACATAGAGAGGAGTTCGTTTTAAAACACATATCTGCCAAAATAAAATTGCAATGTTAACCTACCAACCTGAAATTACACAGAAATTTCAAAAGTCATTTAGAATCATGAGCTGGAAGGGATTACGGGCAACATAATACCCTAAATGTGCATGACAGATGCTTATTTGTGCCAGAGGTCACTGTTCAATTATATGCTGTATGTCATCAGCTGAGCCAAAGAGGGGCTGCTCCAAGGGGAGAAATGGATTGAATGAGGATGATCTGATATTAAGACATATATAAAGAAAAGAATAAAAATCAAAAAATTTTAAGAATCTTCTAAAGAAATGATAAAGAGGAAGAAAAACAAAACTATAAATAATTTTCTACAGGGCTGATTCCTAAATATACAAAAACAGGTAAGACACTGATGTCTGTTGAGCATTCTATTGTGTATCTGACACTCATCCTGCACTATTTAATTCTTTTGGAAACCCTGTGGGGTAGATACTGATACTCATTTTATAGATGAGGATCCTAGGAAACAAAGCTCTATTGATGGAATGAAGGTCACAGAGCAAATTTGGCAGTAGCCAAAAAAAAAGTCCTAAATTGGATCTTTTGTTTCCAGTGTCCTTTTTAGCCTGTTATTCCTGCTAGTTCCTGCTGCTTTATATTTTCTGCAAAAATGTTTCTTCATTATGTTTGGTGTTGTTTTTTTTTCCGTTAGAAGAGATGACCAAGACATAGTATTTTTCTCAAGGTAACTAAAGTCATGTTTTTAACTTTTTAGAAATGATATTGTGATGGGTAGATAGGGTACCTAATGCTTCCCTGGTGCTCAATCGGTAAAGAATCTGCCTGCAGTGCAGGAGACCCGGGTTCCATCCCTGGGTCGGGAAGATCCCTTGGAGAAGGAAATAGCAATCCACTCCAGTATTCTTGCCTGGAGAATCCCATGGACAGAGGAGCTTGGTGGGCTATGGTCCATAGTGTTGGAAAGAGTTGGACATGACTCTTTGAAGCGACTTAGCACACACGGACAGGAACGTAGTGAAGGACAAGGGAGCCTGGAGTGCTGCAGTCCATGGGTCTCAAAGAGTTGGGCACAACTTAGCGACTGAACAACAACAATAAGGAGCAAAGGTAAAGATTGGTTAGGGGATATTATCTAAGGAATCTTTATATTTCAAGCACCCTTAGTTCAGTGCCTGAAACATTTAGGTTCAGTGAGCACTTGATAAGCTGATTTTAAGAAGGACATTTAAAACAATGAGCACTATTCATGGTGGCAGTTAAGAAGGTTTATGATTAAAACCTGCATGGATGTTGAAGCTGTGATAAAAAGAAATGCAAATTCTCACCTATGTCTTTCTAAAATAGAACTGAGTAGGGCCTGCTACAAGAAACTCTGAAAATAAAGATCACTTTCTGATGTTTAGCAGCATGAAGAAACTATCAACTTTGAAACACTATAGTAGGCTCAGTAAGATATGTTTCATTTCTTTTTAAATTCCCAGGGCATAACAAAATCAAGTCCTCTGTAGTGATGTGGATGAACCTCGCCTCTGTCATACAGTAAGTCAGAAATAGAAAAGCAAATATCGTACGTTAACACATATACGTGGAATCTATAAAAATGATACAGATGNTGAAACACTATAGTAGGCTCAGTAAGATATGTTTCATTTCTTTTTAAATTCCCAGGGCATAACAAAATCAAGTCCTCTGTAGTGATGTGGATGAACCTCGCCTCTGTCATACAGTAAGTCAGAAATAGAAAAGCAAATATCGTACGTTAACACATATACGTGGAATCTATAAAAATGATACAGATGAACCTATTTGCAGGGCGGGGGTAGAGATGCAGATGTAGCAAACAGACATGCGGACGTAGCTGGGGAAGGGTGGGTGGGCTGAATTGCGAGAATAGCATTGCCATATATATAGACTAGCATGTGTAAAACAGATAGCTAGTGAGAAGTTGCTATGTAGCCCAGAGAGCTCGGTGCTCTGTGATCACCTAGAAGGGTGGAGTCGGGTGGGGTGGGGTGTGAGGGAGGACAAGAGAGACGGAATCACCCATACCACTGATTCGCTTTATTGTATGCAATATTATAAAGCAGTTATACTCCAAGAGGAAATAAACATGTAAACAAATAAATAAGTACATTTCCAGAGCATACCCAGCAATTCACCCAGAATTTAACTAGTGTCACTATGGCTCTAGAAGAGCGTTGTCTAGAAGTTGTTGCCAGGATGGAAATATTCTATAAATCTGCATTATCCAGTATGGTATTTGCTGGCCACATGTGGCTATTGAATCCTCAAAAAGTGGTTAATGTGACTGAACGGCTACATTTTAATTTAATTTTCAAAAGTTTTAATGAAAATCTAAACAGCACAGACTTATAGCATAAAGGAGTAATAAAACATGTTATTTCTAAGAGGAATCTAAGGTGAAAATATAAATGCGTGCAGATGACTATATGGTTTTATTGCTAACAAAGGCTTCCCTGGTGGCTCAGATGGCAAAGAATCTGCCTGAAATGCAGGAGATCTGGGTTCAGTCTCTGGGTCAGGAAGATCCCCTGGAGAAGGGAATGGCAACCCATTTCAGTGTTCTTCCCTGGAGAATTCCACGGACAGAGGAGCCTGGCAGGTTATGGTCCATCGGGTCGCAAAGAGTTGGACACCACTTGACAGACTAACACTTTCACTTTCTTCCATGTTGAGTTCAAGGGAGCTATCATGTTGTCTCACAATAGACTTCTAAGTGTCAGAGTCAAGGACAGAATATTAACCTAGAAGACAGCAAGTATACAGTCCTGTGGTATTTTATGAGGACTAGCCTTTTTCTAAGTGACAGTGGTATACAGCCATTTTGGATTAAACTCTATGCAGATCCTGAATATCTATAGATTTCTGATAAATCTTACAATCTCTTTGAGTGTCAGTGCCATAACTTGAAAAATGGGGATATTAATAAACACTCACAAAAAAATACTCTGCATTGTTGGACAAGTTCAGTATCTGTCATATATTAAGCTCTTAAGAGAAAGGAGTTGATTACCCTTACCAGAAACATCTAACTCATTTGGAAGAATAACATAAACTTTGGGCCTCATTTCATACTGAAGATTCATTTACGAGTACTTTCTGACAAGTCAGTGAAACTCGAATAGGAGTGACTACTAAAATGTAGACTGTGAAAAGAATAAGACAACTGGTTAATTTCAGACTATCCCAAAGAGCCGAAATGGAACAATAACTGCATTATCTATTACAAATCATGACTGAAGTTAAGCGGCTGCTAATCCTTAGAACTATTCAGACTTTCCAAGGGGGGAAGTGGGAGGATAAAGAAAGAAAGAGAAAACCCACTCAGCTCTAGGTAAAACTTTGCAACTGTTTACAAGACAAAAAGGAACTCTCTATAGAAGCCAAATATAAACAGCATATGTTATTAAACTCAAAACACATGAAAGAATAAAAGAAAGTTACGTATATTTTCTCAGTGTGACAGAATCTGAGGCAAGTCTTAGGGGAAGTTGAGTAAGGCCACAAAAAAGGCTTTAGCTTCTTTCAAAGATCATTTAAATAGCCCCATCCCCCCAGAAAAGGATTTTGCCTCTTTACTATGGATGCCACTCAGAAGCCCATAGAATACATTAAGCTCTTAGGACATACATTCATTGTTATGTGGTAGAAAGCAACTATAGCTGCATAACGTGAATTCATAATTGGATAATGAAGCTCTTTCCTGATGAAACCCTTGAAACAGATGAGAATTGTTCCCTGGACTAACTTTTCATTTTAAATGTTTCATTACAGTTTTATTTAAGATGGTGGTGGTTTAGTCTCTAGGTTAGTCCGACTCTTGCGACACCATGGACTGTAGCCCGCCAGGCTCCTCTGTCCATGGAATTCTCCAGGCAAGAATACTGGAGTGGGTTGCCATTTCCTTCTCCAGGGGATCTTTCCAACCCAGGAATTGAATCCCAGGTCTCCTGCATTGCAGGCAGATTCTTTACCACTGAGCCATAAGGGAAGCTAAGAGGATAGTGAGTGGCATTTATTTTGGAATTGGGCTGTTTGAAAAAGTATGTATCATCCTGAATATTGGTTTCCCACCGTTAGCACAAATTTGAGGGGTTTAAAGCAACACCATTTATTAGCTCAGAGTTCTGTAGGGTTATCTGCTTGGGATCTCACCAGGGTGTTTGCTGACTGCACTATATCTGGAATTTGGGGTCCTCTTCCAAGCCACTCCTACTGTTGACAGAATTCAATTTCCTTACCAGCATCTGCTAGGGGCCTCTCTCAGCTTGTTAAAGCTCTCATCTTTCTTCTCCAGTGATTCCCTCCATCTTCACACCAGAAACAGTGAGTCAGATGCTTCTCAAGCTTTGAATCTCTGTGACTTCCTCTTTCTACCACTGGCCAGAGAAAACTCTCTGCTTTTAAAGTGATTCCTGTTGGGACTTTCCTAGTGGCCCTGCGGTTAAGACCCCGTGATCCCAATGCAGTGGGGATGAGTCCAATCCCTGGTCAGGGAACTCGATCCTGCATGTTGAAACTGAGAGCCCACATGCCACAACTAAGACCTGGTGCCGCTGAACTAAAAAAAAAAAAAATTCAGTTGATAAAGTGTCTCACGAGATTCGATTAGGCTTGCTTTTATCATAAGGTTGACTCTGCTGTATACATAGTAACAAAAAAGATATCTTACATTTAATGTGTTCCAGGGATTAAGCCATTTCTGGGGGACCACTTCTGGAACTCTTCCTGTCACACTGTGTGTGAGATTCAAAGGGCATCTTCTGACAAATGCAGGAAGTATGAAGTGAAGTCGCTCAATCGTGTCCAACTCTTTGCGACCCCATGGACTGTAGCCTACCAGGCTCCTCCTCCACGGGATTCTCCAGGCAAGAGTACTGGAGTGGGTTGCCATTTCCTTCTCCAGGGGATCTTCCCGACTCAGGGATCGAACCTGGGTTTCCCGTATTCCAGGCAGACGCTTTTAACCTCTGAGCCACCAGGGAAGCATCAGCAGCATTAAATACTACTTATAGAGTTTGCTCTTTTAATTAAATAAACATGACAAAATGTAACCCATTTTCCTGTACCACATCACTCCTAGAAGGACTGGCTTCTGGGTTAGTTCCTCTAATTCTGAATATATTAATTTAGACAAAAATCTATTTAGCAACACTAGGGGACAAGATATGTGGTGATTTCTCTGGCTATCAGCTAGAAGAAGACAAGGTCTGTGGCCCATAAAGAAGTTGTATTTTAGTGCAGGAAACGCATACACAAATCACTATGTTAAAATGTGCTAAGTGCTTTACTGAAGGACTGAATGAAGAATCATTGCCTAGCTGCTCCCATTAGGTGTATAACAATATCCTGGATGCAGTGTGTTGCTGCTGCATGCGTGCATACTCAGTTGTCTCTAACCCTTTGCAACCCCATGGACCGTAGCCTGCCAGGCTCCTCTGTCCACGGGATTATCCTGGCAAGAATACTGGAGTGGGTTGTTGCTGATGGAGTGTAGAAAGCATACAATTTTTGGAGACCACAGAGGGGATTCATAGATGGGTTTCCTCACTTACTAGTTATTCAACCTTGGGATGTTTGGTTAACAAATATTTTGTGGCAATAAGTGAATATACTTCATGCATTTGTTGGAGGATTATAAATAAAATAACATATATGAAAGCATACAAGTAGCTCATAGCATTTATATGTCTTTTTCTCTTTTGGAAGAAGTCTCTATGACCTCTATCTGAATGCAGGCCACAGAAATTCAGACAGAAACTGAGTCAAACAGATAACTTTATTTTTAGGCTCTTCATTCTCTAGGGGAAGATCTTCTCCAACCATTGCCGTACCTTTTGGCCCCTCAGGCTTCCATTTGTGGTCTTTTCACTAAGATTTGATGCTCTCCAAGTTAATATCAGTATGATATGGAGCAATAAATACTCGCATTGTTTTGCCTTTCAAAAGCTTTCAGATTACTCACAGATAATAACCAGGAGCATGTCATGGCAATTATCTTAAAATAACAAAACACCAATTAACAACACAGTTGTTGGAAAGGGACTTGAAAACAGTAGGTCACTTCTTGTATGTCAGATATCTCATGAGAACTCTTATTTGCACTAGAGATTTGCTTATCAGATTTTTCTTCACAGGCAGATAAAAAGATACATGTCACATAGAATGTTTGAATGCCTCCAGATTCTAAATTAATGGCGCCTGAATCAGTAAGATATTCATCAGTATGCATGTTCCTTCAAGTATTTTACACTTGGGTTGTTTGCGAAATTGCAGAATACATCCCACGGAAGACCATGGGAGGCTTACTGCTGAGAACTATGAACTTCCTGTGTTTACAGTAAACACTGGGAATTTGAGAGGACTGGGCTCTTTGTCAGTCTCATGATGAGTGACTTTGAAAAACAGATCCAAATGGGAGATAAAGCCAGGAGGGCTGGATCATGTATCAGTTGCTTAAACTTTGTCAATTCCTGAGATTTTACTGTGAAGGTTATTCACAGCTAACCACAGTGGGATGCTGGCAGTAATTTACTGGTCCTGGATTTAGAAAGAACCTTGATTAGGAAAAAAAAAAAAAAAACCTTATCATATTTCAATGTTTCATTTTTCATTTTTAATCATATTGAAAAAACAATTTTTAAGGCAGCATATACATGACATATGGATCACATGACTGTGTGNTATGGTCACTCAAACATATGCTCCTGCAATATAGATTTTCCCCAAAGTGCCAAACTATCTCAAGGACAAATGGCCCAGCTCACTGTGTGAAAAATCAAACCTAAGAAATCCAGTAAATCAGCCAAGCTAGTCTTTTGTTGCAAGCTGCCCAAGTACTGCATGTTCTATTTCATAGCCTAGAAGGAAGAAAATTTGATGAATACCAGTTACACTATGTAAAAACTTAGTGAAGATAAATATTTGTCCATTTGGAATCACAAAAGAAGTGCTGACTTTGGCAGCACACACACTAAAATTGGAATCACAAAAGCTTTTTTTATCTGGGGAATCAACCACATGAATAATCCAGTTGATCTCAGAGATCCCTAGAATATCTTTATCACATTCAGTTACATGATAAACTGTGTCTTGTCCTTAACGGTGAAGTATTGTGTGTCTTTCTTTTTTTTCTTTCTTATTTTATTGAAGTATAGATGGTTTACCATGTAGTATTAATTTCTGCTATACAGCAAAGTAATTCAGTTATACAAATCAGTTATTTTTCATTTCTTGTCCATTATGATTTATGACAGGATACTGAATATAATTCCCTGTGCTATACAGTAGGACCTTGCTAGTTATTCATTCTATACAGACTAGTTTGCATCTGCATCTCCCCAAAGGCCAAAGGGGAGAAGGCGGGGGAAAGAAGGATTGAGAGTGTGTTCCTCTTTCTCAGCATATCATTTTTTTTTTCTTTAAAAAAAAAAACTTTTTATTTTGTATTGTGGTATAGTCAGTTAACAATGTTGTGATAATTTCAGGCGAACCACAAAGGCATACATTTACATGTATCGGTTCTCCCCCAGACTCACCTCCCACCCAGAGCTCATGAGCTATAACACTGAGCAGAGCCCCATGTTCAGCATATCATTTTAAAATTCTTCCATCAAAATGTTCCACTTCTGATATAATTCGGAGATGTTCTTCCCCCAGTTATAGTAGCTTGCTCTTTCCCATGATTGGACTTACTTTCAGTTGAGTGAAATAAAGTCATTACAAGTAGTAACCCAAATAATAACTTCCATTGCTGTCTTCCTTACACATTCTTTAAATAGTTCCTTCTTGTTAGGAGGAAATGTTTGCCACCATTTTCTTATACCCAAGAATACTTAAAATGATCACAAGTAGTTTCTACACTGATTTAAGAATTATCAAGAGAGGAATTGGACACGTTGAAACTGTGAAATGAGGAAGCTCCTGATGTCTCTTATGGGAGAACAATTGGAGGACATAATTTTGAAAGAGCAGGGATGAACACAACTTCTTTTATCTGTGGCTGCCTTGAAAAAGAGTCATTAAATGCAGTAATTTTTGAGTAATCCTCCAAATTTCCTTACTTTTGGTACTCAAGAGGCATACTGTTCTTTTGTTACTGAAAGTCCTATAGAAATAAAAATTTCCAAGCAGAAAAGGAAACTTATCACACTGATTTATTCCCAGGCTTTGGTACTTGCTGTATGGTTGGTTGCTGTTCAGTTGCTAAGTAATGTCCGATTCTTTGCAACACCAGGCCTCCCTGTCCTTCACTATCTCCTGGAGTTTGCTGAAACTCATGTCCATTGAGCCAGTGATGCCATCCAACCGTCTTATCCTCTGTCGTCCTGTTCTCCTCCTGCCATCAATCTTTCCCAGCATCAGAGTCTTTTCTGAGTCAGTTCTTCCCATCAGGTGGCTGAAGTATTGAAGCTTCAGCTTTAGCATCAATCCTTTCAATGAATATTCAGGGTTGATTTCCTTTAGGATTGATTGATTTGATCTCCTTGCAGTCTCCAATGGACTCTCAAGAATCTTCTCCAGTACCACAATTCAAAAGCATTGATTACAGCTAGTGTGTTACATTTTCTCCAGTTGGTCAGTGAATTAAATCGGAAGAAAGCACAATTTATCAGACTGCAGTTCACAGGTGAAGCTTATCTTTCTTTTTTGAGTTGAAAAAATGTATTTGGCTTCACCAGGTCTTAGTTGCAGCACATGGGCTCTTGTTGTGGCATGCAGGCTTCTCTCTAGCTGTGGTACTGCGGAGAGTTCAGGCTCAGCTGCAGGCTTAGTTGCCCCACAGCATATGTGATCTGAGTTTCCGCAGGCATGTGTGTTCAGCCACTTCAATCGTGTCCGAGTCTTTGCAACCCTATGGCCCGCCAGTCTCCTCTGTCCTTGGGATTCTCCAGGCAAGAATACTGGGATGGGTGGCCATTTCCTCCTCCAAGGGATCTTCCTAACCCAGGGATGAACCCATGTCTCCTGCATTGCAGGCAGATAATTTACTTCTGCGCCACTAGGGAAGCTCTTAATTCCCTGACCAGGGATCAAACCCATGTCCTCTGTATTTGAAGGTGATGTCTTAATCACTGGACCAGTCTGAAACATACCTTCTTTTGCTTGATTTGTCCAACAGTGACAAAATTGATGAGTCTCTCCAGTTAGTGGCTGTGTTTGTTTATGTGCTTTTCTGAGTGAGATAGTAAGCTTTATAATTCTCTTTTTCTCCCTTATTAAAAACTCAACGAAATAAAGGGGTTTGGCTTGATTCCCATTATAACACCAACACCAGACACAATACCTCCAAATAATAGATGTTCAGTAAATATATTGGAAGAAAGAATGTATGAATGAGGAAAGCTGTTTCTTGAATGCCCATGAAAGCACTAAGGCATAGTCAATAACCCTTGAACCAGAAATCAAATGCTCAGATTCAAGGCACAATTCCATCTGTTTTCATTATCGATCCTTTCATAAGGCTTGAAAGCTCTGAGCCTCAGTTTCCTATTTGAGAAACAAGCACCTATCCATTTCATGAGCTACATCAACTAAGACTCATGAGGCTCCATCAAGATAATGCATATGAAAGCACTCTGAGCTTTAAGCTGGTTTATAAATACATGATCAGACATGGCATGTCACCCTGACATCAATCAGGGAAATAATTTAAAAAGTGAGTGGGGAGTGTAAGTAGGTAAAGAATGCTTAATTTGCCAGAATTCTCAGGGCAGTACGATACATAATTGGAAGAAACATTTGATAAGGTAGGAAGTAAGACCTTCTGCCATTCCCATTCCAAGAGCCATATTCTACTTTCAAATCATATTCAATAAAACTGTCCTCTGAGAAGGTCTACATTAATGACACATCTTTCGAATATAGAGTGCCATAGACATATGGAGCCAGAGGTATGTTGCCTGAGGCACAGAGGATGAACTTTTCCCAACAACCTTCCCTAGAAATTAATCAAAGAGACAATATTTTATTTCTTTAAAGTAAAACTTTAAGATGATGCCTGTCTACCAAAGATATAAAATTAAAAGGCTCCCTGGGATGTATACATATTGTCATGGTCCAATCACATATATAGTCATATCAGACTCATACTAGACTGTATCACACTTAAAGAAAACAGGATCTTTGTCCCATAAAGTCTGAATATATTAATGTAGGTGGAACCAAGCTCAATCTTGTTAGGTAAAAAAGTTAATCCCACATAGCAATATGGGGACAAAGCCAAAGTCAGAATCCAGTATTCTCCATCATGTAGCAAATGTTTTATAAGTGATTATGTTTTAATTATTGATTCAAAAGCATTGAACGGATCAGTCCTTTGTACTGTGCTTTTTCATTCCCTCTCTCCAAATGGACGGCCTACATTTAAACTAGACAGATGAAAACTGGTAACAGCTTGCTAATGGATGTCAGAATCTAAGCTGATTTTATTCAAGAGTCCCTTCATTTATTCTTTAATTCATCAAACATGTATTAGATGCCTAAATGGTCCAAGCATCTGGAGTTGCATAGGGAATTACAGTAAATACAAACAAACATTGTGTGTATGTGTGATCTGAAATGTTTACTAGTTGTGGTCTGAGAGAAGAAACATACCATTAAAATAAAACATTTGGCTCTTGGGCTAATTTCCAAGATAAGTTTGAAAAAAAAAATTCNCATGTATTAGATGCCTAAATGGTCCAAGCATCTGGAGTTGCATAGGGAATTACAGTAAATACAAACAAACATTGTGTGTATGTGTGATCTGAAATGTTTACTAGTTGTGGTCTGAGAGAAGAAACATACCATTAAAATAAAACATTTGGCTCTTGGGCTAATTTCCAAGATAAGTTTGAAAAAAAAAATTCATTTTCTGTGTTCCCTCTTCATGACTGTTGAATTGGGAATATAAAGCCACTAGATATTTGACTGCAATATTTCATTTCTCTTGTACAAATTAAATAGAATACTGACATTCAAATTATGCCCACTCTCATCTTGATACTTTTCCAAGATTACCTGAAAACTTTAAAACAGTTTGAAACAGACTCTCCTTTACATTAACTCATGCATTCAGCAATCATTTACAACACCTATCATGTGTCACAGTGAATAAGTGCTGGGACAGGGGCACTAAGAAACAAAAGAAAGAACTCATTATTTGTACATAAGCAGCAATTGAATCGGAGAAGGTGATGGCACCCCACTCCAATACTCTTGCCTGGAAAATCCCATGGAAGGAGGAGCCTGGTAGGCTGTCCATGGGGTCGTGAAGAGTCGGACACGACTGAGTGAGTTCACTTTCACTTTTCACTTTCATGCATTGGAGAAGGCAATGGCAACCCACTCCAGTGTTCTTGCCTGGAGAATCTCAGGGACGGGGGAGCCTGGTGGGCTGTCGTCCATGGGGTCACACAGAGTCGAACACGACTGAAGTGACTTAGCAGCAGCAGCAGCAGCAGCAGCAGCAGCAATTGAACAGACTATAATTCAGAGTGATAGTACAAAGGTATCAGTTCTATCAAGATACAGATGATACACAGAGGCACACGGAGGAGAGTGAAGTTAATTGGACATGGGTGCTCAGAGAAGGCTTCCTAAAGAATGTTAAGATACATTTGGAAAGAAGAATACAGGTTGAAGATAAGAGACAGTTATGTCAAAACGAAGGTTTAGCATTCACCAAGGAAAAGAAGCCTACAACAAACTGTTCCCTGGGAACACAATTTATGACTGCTGGGGCAAAAAATGCAGAGTAGTTATGGTAAAGTTATTTTAGATATGACTAACTTGAGTGCAACAAACCCATCTTCTTTGGACCCACTAGTTGAAGTTTGCATGTAGTTGTCCACATTCTCTGTTTCTCCTTCAGACTGTATTGCCTTTGTGATCATACAGTTAAAGTGTGGCTAAAAACAACAATGTGCATGTACAAAATAAGGCTAACTTAATTTAGAATTTACTATATGAGTACCAAGATAAAATTGGAGAGGATATTTTTATGGCTATGAAAAGTTTTTTTCAAGATCTTTGGCCCTCTTTACAATCCCTCCCCCGCCCAGTATCTTATTTTCTAGTACGTTTTCCATCTTTCCTCTTCTTCCCTCTTCTCCTTCTTCTCCTTTTCCTCCCTTTTGTTCTCTCTTCCTATTTCTTCTTTCCTTTTTTTCAAATGGATGACCATCTATGTCTGTGACTGTATACCAAAGCTATATACTATATATAGTATATGTACTATATACCAAAGACTTTCATCTCATTGAGTAGTTTTAAATCTGTGTTTCCAGAATTCTTTGGAACTTCTTGCGGAGAAATCATCCTGGGGATGACTAAGCCAGTAGCATTCAGGCTCAGTTTCTTCACCTGGTCTTAGGCAGCCTCACAAAAATCTGCTATTTAAACTGGGGCTTTGAGAAAGATTTCATTTGGAAAGAGTTCTTATTCTTTAAATTTTAAAATCACTCTTTCTTCTCTAATTCTCATCTTCTGAGGATAAGCTGAGGCAAACAGAGAAGTGATAGTATCAATACTGTATAGTGACCTAGATAGAACTATACCCAAACATGGGTCTTTTTTTCTCAGGGATCTCATCCCTTTAGGTGACTCCAGGTGGGGATTCTCTTGTGCCACATTGCCCACTTTAACAGTCAATATCTCTTTGATGAGTATAATGAAAAGGATGTCACCACGTGCTATGTGTTTTCCCTTAAGTGTAGATTTAACTGCCTCCTAACCTCCTTTGAGCTTTATTTATTTATTTAAAAATATTTATTTATTTGGCTGCATCAAGTTGAGGCATGTGGGTTCTAGGGTGTCTGGGCTCAGTAGTTGTGAAGAACAGGCTTAGTTGTCCCTCAGCCTGGGGGATATTAGTTCCCCAACCAGGGATCGAACCTATGTCACCTGCCTTGGAAGGCGTTGGAAGGTGGGTTCTTAACCACTGGGCCACCAGTGAAGTCCTTTCCTTGTAGCTTTAATGAGAAATACTCTAACTCAATTTGGAAGATATGAACTATGAATTTATTAAATTAACTATGCTGAGTCATGGAAACTATATATGTATACACATATACTGGGGAAGGCAATGCACTCTACTCCAATGTTCTTGCCTGGAGAATCCCAGGGACAGGGGAGCCTGGTGGGTTGCCGTCTATGGGGTCACACAGAATTGGACACGACTGAAGCGACTTAGCAGCAGCAGCAGCATACACATATATATCTATATATTTCTTGAAATGGAGTTTGTTATCAACGCCTTTGGGGACTGGGGACACAAACAGGCAAGCATCTGAATTTTTCAGTGAAACCAGATGTGGACTAGTCTTGTTGCTATGAGTTGAATTATGTCCCTCAAAGGATAAGCTGAAGTTCTACTCCCCATTACCTCAGAAAGTGAATTCAAGTCTTTTAGAAATAAGATGGTCTTAGATGTGACTTAAAAATTAAAACCATGTCATACTGGAATAGAGCGGGGCCCTAGCCCAACACAGTTGGTGTCCTTATAAGAAGGTGGCCACGTGAAGACACAAGAGACACAGGGAGAACACCATGTGAAGATGAATCCTGAGATTGGAGTGATGCAACTATAGCCCAAAGAACACAAAAGATTGCCAGCCATCATAGAAGCTAGAAAGACACTGTAGACTAGACTCTCCCTCAAAGTCCTTAGATGTACCCAAACCTGATTTTGAACCTGGTATCAGACTTCTAGCCTCCAGAATTGGGAAACAACAAACTATTGTGTTAAGACACCAGGTTTGCAGTATTTTATTACAGCAGCCACAGGAAACTGATAGACATGCTAAAGTTCACAGATGAATAAGCCATCATCAGCCTTACTGGGTGTCTGGCACACTGTTGGGAGTAGGTGACATCTGAGTTGGGCACTCGGGAGTCGGAGTCAGCCAAAAGGAAAAGTGCATTCATAGCAGAGAAGAAAGCAGGAGCAAAGGACAGGCTTTGGAAAGGTCTTCTCATGTTTGAGTAATGCTGAGTAGCTCTGTAGAGCTCCAGTGTGGAACATGGGGTGCTCGGCGTTCGGGTAAAAACTGATGCAATGCCTTTTTGCAACAGGAGAGTTTACTTAAATCAAGAAAAACTTCAAGGTTTGGAATCACTGTGTGTTTTTGTCTGTGTGTGTGTTTAAATATATACATTTATCCCCAGATGGTTTTTCTTTCTTTCTTTTAATTTCTTTTTAATTATGGCAGCTATTCTCCAAACATGTTTTTGTTTATCTCAAACTAAGTATACAGTTTCAACATATGGAGCATATTTTGTTTTACTTCAGTTTATCTTAAGAAATCAGCTTTCCTAACTTTTATTGGCAGTGAACCCAAATGATTTCTTACTTTTTCTTTCCCGCTCTCCTTTTCTGCTTTGTCTTTTTCCTTTAGTTATATTTCTCTCTATCTTCATCGCTCTCACTTTCTCTCCATTCCTCTCTCCCTCCTTTCCTTTTCCCCTTCCTTCCTCCTTTCCTGCTTTTCCTTTTCTTTCTGGGAGGTCACAAAAGACTTCCCATGTTGATGAACTAGGGCATTTAATGGCAAGAACCAATAGCTCCTTGGCTTGTGGACATTTAATCAGCCTAGAAAGTACACAAAATGGAAATAATGTTAATAAACAAGTCAGGGATATTGTTTGCTTTTTCATTTATAGTATTATGAACCTGGAATTTAAGTCTGTTCATAACCTAGCCCAAACAATTTTATCAGCCTTGTTTTGTATAATGCATTTTCAAACCTCAGTGTATTCAGCTCTCCTGTCATTCTTTTCCTTANTGTTAATAAACAAGTCAGGGATATTGTTTGCTTTTTCATTTATAGTATTATGAACCTGGAATTTAAGTCTGTTCATAACCTAGCCCAAACAATTTTATCAGCCTTGTTTTGTATAATGCATTTTCAAACCTCAGTGTATTCAGCTCTCCTGTCATTCTTTTCCTTAAAAAGCTAGTGTTCATCCTCTCAGTCTACAGCACTCCACTTACCCTTCAAGATCCAGCTCAAATATTCCTTCCTTTTGACACATTTTATGATTGCGGGCAGAATTAATCTTTTTCTTCCCTGGATTCGCTAGAACTTTGTATGTTCCTCCAGCCTTGCTTTGTTATGATTGGTATTTATTTTCATACACATCTCTTTCATTAAACTGATGTCAAAAATGGTTTCTCATTGTCCCCAAATCTGCAGTGTCCAATATACACAAATTCAGTTCAGTCTCTCAGTCATGTACGACTCTTTACTACCCCATGGACTGCAGCATGCCAGGCTTCCCTGTCCTTCACCAACTCCTGGATCTTGCTCAAACTCATGTCCATTGAGTAGATGATGCTATCCAACCATCTCAATCCTCTGTCATCCTCTTCTCCTCCTGACTTCAATCTTTCCCGGCATCAGGGTCTTTTCCAGTGAGTAAGTTTTTCGCATCAGGTGGCCAAAGTATTGGAGCTTCAGCTTCAGCATCAATCCTTCCAATGAATATTCAAAGCACTCCATAAATTCTCGCTGAAGACACACTTGAGTGAAAGAGATTGTAATCCTCATACCAGAAACAAAAAGCTTGTCTTTAATACCCATGCAACTCTTTCTTAAAGTCATTTGCAGACTTCACAATGTGAAAGGCACTATAAATGTCAGAAATTGGGCATTTGTGGCAGGAAACCACTTAGGATGCCGATTATAAGACTGATAGGAGAAAAATAAAATAAAATTGTTAGAGAACTTATCCTTTCTTGGTGTGTATATTCATGTAGCAGAAACTGGGCAATCCAGCGGACTTCAAAAACAATGTAGGAACACAGTAATATATTCATGAATATTTCTGCAGTGACACTGGAAGAAAAAGTTTTACCATTCAAACCAACTGTGNTAGGAGAAAAATAAAATAAAATTGTTAGAGAACTTATCCTTTCTTGGTGTGTATATTCATGTAGCAGAAACTGGGCAATCCAGCGGACTTCAAAAACAATGTAGGAACACAGTAATATATTCATGAATATTTCTGCAGTGACACTGGAAGAAAAAGTTTTACCATTCAAACCAACTGTGTACTCAGTTACACTATGCTGAGACAGTTTTTGAGAACTCTGTTCTGTAAATGACTCATGAAGTCTGCTCCAAGAATGAAAGTAGAAATAGTGGCATGCATATCATGTGTACTTAATATGGGCTTCCCAGGTGGCTCAGTGGACAGAAATCCACCTGCAGTGTAGGCGATACAGGAGTCATGGGTTCAATCTCTGGGTTGGGAAGATCCCCTGGAGGAGGACCCAAAGGGTCACAAAGAGTCAGACATGACTGAAGTGGCTGAGTACATACACATACTGAATATGTCTGTGAAAGTGAAAGTCACTCAGTCATGTCCAACTCTTTCGACCCCATGGACTATAAATTCTCCAGGCAAGAATACTGGAGTGGGTAGCCTTTCCCTTTTCCAGGGGATTTTTCCAACCCAGGGATTGAACCCAGGTCTCCCACATTGCAGGTGGATTATTTACCATCTGAGCCACAAGGGAAGCCCAAGAATACTTGAGTGGGTTTCCTATTCCTTCTCCAGCAGATCTTCCTGACCCAGAAATCCAACCAGGGTCTCCTGCATTACAGGCAGATTCTTTACCAACTGAGATATCAGGGAAGCCCAAATATGTCTGTACTTCCCTAAAACAGAGCCTATATCTTTTTTCTTAAAACCCTCAACACATTATTTAACACATTGAATATGATCTAAGAAGAGCTTTTGAAGGAATGAAGATTGTCTAATCTAACATATAACAGGAACAGCACAGTCACCAGCTTCATGGTTACATGTGTATTATGTTAATTCAGTCGTGTCTCTCTGTGCTACACTATGGCTGTAGCCTGCCAGGTTTCTCAGTCCATGGAAATTCCCAGGGAAGAATACTGGAGTGGGTTGCCATGCCCTCCTCCAGGGGATCTTCCCAATGCAGGGATTGAATCCATGTCTCTAATGCCTTCTGCATCGCAGGTGGATTACTTTACAACTAGCTGTCAACTAGGAAGCCCTGGATATATTATATACTTATGGCTAATTTGAGTTGTTGTAAGGTAGAAACCAACACCATTCTAAAACGATTATCCTTCAATTAAGAAAAAATATTTAAGGAAGGAGACAAGTCTCTATCCCCATCTCTGACACTGAAGAGAGGGTGTGGTGCAGTCCTCACTAGACAGCAAACCTGGGAGGAAGGTGGGAATTTGTTCCCTACTTATTGCTGTTCATTTGCTAAGTTGTGTCTCACTCTTTGCAACCCCAAGGACTACAGAATGCTGGGCTTCTTTGTCCTTCATTGTCTACTGGAGTTTGCTCAAATTCATGCCCAAAGAGTCAGTGATGCCATCCAACCATCTCATCCTCTGTCACCCTCTTCTGCTCTCAGTCTTTCCCAGCATGAGGGTCTCTTCCAATGGCTCTTCACATCAGGTGGCTAAAGTATCAGAGAGTCAGCTTTGGCATCAGTCCTTTCAATGACTATTCAGGGTTGATTTCCTTTAGGATTGACTGATTTGATCTCTTTGCTGTGCAAGGACTCTCAAGAGTTTTCTCCAGCTCCACAGTTTAAAAGCATCAATACTTCAGCATTTAGCCTTCTTCTTTGTCCAACACTCACCTCCATACATTCAGTTCAGTTCAGTCCCTCAGTCATGTCTGACTCTTTGCAACCCCATGAACTGCAGCACGCCAGGCCTCCTGGTCCATCACCAACTCCGGGATTTCACACAGACTCACGTCTGTTGAGTGAGTGATGCCATCCAGCCATCTCATCCTCGGTCGTCCCCTTCTCCTCCTGCCCCCAATCCCTCCCAGCATCAGAGTCTTTTCCAATGAGTCAACTCTTCACATAAGGTGACCAAAGTACTGAAGCTTCAGCTTTAGCATCATTCTTTCCAAAGAAATTCCAGGGCTGATCTCCTTCAGGATGGACTGGTTGGATCTCCTTGCAGTCCAAGGGACTCTCAAGAGTCTTCTCCAACACCACAGTTCAAAAGCATCAATTCTTCAGCGCTCAGCTTTCTTCACAGTCCAACTCTCACATCCATACATGACCACAGGAAAAACCAGAGCCTTGACTAGATGGACCTTACTGGCTAAGTAATGTCTCTGCTGGAAAAACCATAGCTTTGACTAGACGGACATTTGTTGTCTTTTGCCACAGGAAAGCTCACCTACCAACCCATCAGTCACCAGCTTACATGTTTCTCTCTTGTTCTTCCTTCACTTAGCAGTGGGGAGAATTCTCTTCTGTCCTCTGGCTTATGAAACAACTGGGTTTCCCTAGCTCTCCCTACTTCTGCTAAAGAAGCCCACATTCATAATCAACCTACAAATGCACAATCGTCAGTCAGAGGGTAGCTTCTTTAGAAACAGCCAGAGGCTGCGTATTTAATACTTTGAAGCATATTTTCACCGCAAGTGTTAAGCTAACATCTGTTAAGAATTGTCCCCAGCTCTGTCACTGTGGAAACAGAAGCTCCTCCGTAAACCCCAATTTCATGCCATGAAAAGATTCCACTCAGTGCTAAGACTTTATGAATAGTTTAGGGGAAATGCTATAGTCTTTTAAAATAAGAAATCAGCAAGATATCTTCACGCCAACATAGTGATTTCTCATTTACAAAGCACTTTCTGCTGGTTAGCTTTGCCTCTGTTTGACTTTAAGCCACAGAACAACCATGTTGGTTAGAAAGAGTTTGGTGTGGGAACCTCTCTTATACCTCATCCAGTTCCATTGACAAAGCTCAGGTCCTTGAAAAAACCGTGCTCTTCTCACCACCAGCACCTCCTCCCATTGTTTTCTCTTTCAGGACTTCCCAAGGGAAACTTGCCCACCCTCTCCCCCTCTGTTTAGTTAATTTCCTCTTATGCTCCAGATGTGAACTGAAAAGCAAATCTTTCAGGCAAGTCTTCCCTGACTATCCCTACTTCAAATATTTCTTGTGTACATGGGGATAAAACGTAGAATCACGTTTCTCTCTTCCAGAATATCTGAAATCAGTTTCTAGCTATTCATTTTTCAGTATGATTATGTGAATATTTGCCACCTTACTAGGTTACATGTCATTTCTGTGCTTATAACTTGGTAAATACTTGAGAATGAAATGAGTGACCACCACCCACCTTCCTTTCCAGCTGAGAAATTTGAAGCTCAAAGCACATGTCAAAGATCATGTTGCTAATAAGAGTTTTTGATGTCAGACAGACCTAGAATTTCCAATTTTAGCATTGGCATTTACACATTTGGATGATTTTCTTTGAGTCTCTGGTTCTCTGTTGTCTGTTAAATTCATATAATAGAAATTAAGAGAATTGTAAGTTCTATAAGAAATAAATTGCATATAGTGTCTGTATACTTTGAATATAGTCTTAACAAATCTGTTCATGTCTTTTAAGTCTACTAGTTGGACCACTGATTCTAGTCTATGAAACTATTTTTATATTGTTCAAAATCATTAATATCTCTTCTTACAAGCAGAAAATCTGAAGCAAAGGGCAAATAATCAATGCTAAAAGCAACTGTTTCCCTTCTTCATTTTGCATTTAGCTCATAATGTAGTGACAGAAGATTATGACATAAAATTTTCAAGGCAATAGAAATGGAAGCAAAGCTAATATATATATTTAGTTTATTTATGATCTTCCTAAATGCCTGGTATGCTTGTTGCTTTGCCAGTTATTTATATTAACAAGGATTGTTTGAAAGACAGGCTCAAGCAGGAGATATTTTCGAGAAAATGAAAAATTTCTCATGGTAAAATCAGAGAGTGAAGTCAGAGTGTTTTTACTGGCCAATTTCCTAACGGATGGAGCTGAGGAAATGATACTAAAGAAGTTGCCTGGAGAGAAGGTTTATGCAGTTTTAAAAATAAGGAAAAAGTGGAAAGAAAAGAAATATAGAGAAAAAAGAGAATAAAGAAAAATTAAGCATTGTAATAGTAAGAGTTACTTCACTCAAATTTCCTGACACTTAATCTTGTGTTTGATCCACCAGGCCACCTGGAGTGCTCTATAATATTATGATATCCAATGTATAATTTATATCTTCTGTATTATATTCCTAGGCTATTAGAGGTAGAACACAGACCAAGGATATTTATAAAAATTGTAGCATAGAAAAAGCAAGGGGATATAAAAACATTCTACTTCAAAGATTCTATTTCAGGCTGAAAATGAAAGGATATTGCAAAATCCACACATATATGACTTAATATATGTTTTCTAGTTCATTTAATTTTAAAATTGCTTTAATACAGCTATACTCGAAGCAGCAATTATCCATATATAAAATTTTGGCTGGAGAAAGCTCAAAACAATGACATAGGTAGCAAGATGTTTGTGTATGAGAATATGGAGGGGAATTGAAATCAAAGGAACTGGGATCAAGTTATAGCTATACCACTTATGATCTCTGCCACATTAAAGTTAGAAAATGAAATATAAGTTAGTAATGCCTACATTATAGGATAGATATGATTAAATAAGATTAAAAATAATATGAATAACTTTTATACACTAATATTTTTAGTCTTGGAAGAAAAGTTATGACCAACCTAGACAACATATTAAAAAGCAGAGACATTACTTTGCCAGCAAAGTTCCGTATAGTCAAGGCTATGGTTTTTCCAGTAATCATGTATGGATGTGAGAATTGGACTGTGAAGAAAGCTGAGCACCAAAGAACTGATGCTTTTGAACTGTGGTGTTGGAGAAGACTCTTGAGAGTCCCTTGGACTGAGAAGAGATCCAATCAGTACATCCTAAAGGAAATCATTCCTGAATACTCATTGGAAGGACTGATGTTGAAGCTGAAACTCCAGTACTTTGGCCACCTGATGTGATGACTAAGCGTGGGAGGCTGCAACCGGGCGCACTAAGCACGGCCGAGAGGAATTACCCCACGTCCGATGTCAGGGGCAGTGGCTGAGAGAAGCTATCCCGTGTCTGAGGTCAGTGGCAGCCGGGAGGAGACACCCCATGTCCAAGGTCAGGGGCGGTGGCCCTGAGGAGCCACCCTGCCCCCAAGGCCAGGGGCGGCAGCCAGGAGGAGCAACCTGAGGAGTGGTGGCTGCACAGGCACAGGAGGGCCTAGAGGAGCTATCCCACGTTGAAGGTGAGGAGGGGTGACTGTGAGGAGATACCCCTCGTCCAAGGTAAGGAGCAGCGGCTGCACTTTGCTGGAGCAGCTGTGAAGAGATACCCCACGCCCAAGNTATACCATATGCTCCAACAGAGTAAGGACACTGCCAGATGTTTCTCACCATTGAATTTCCAGTCTTGAACATAAATATTGGCTCATTGTAGGTACTCAGTCAATATTGATTGCATTAACAATACAAAATAATCAAAATGCAACCACATATCATTTTGAAAATATCCTAAGAATTCTAGAGTTTCCATAACAATTTTTCCGACTACCATTGTCATTCTGGTGGTCTCTAGAATCCTGTCAGTCCCCAGTTTATTCCTAATCATAAATAGTTCTGAAAGAAATATGAGATACCTTTTCTTTTTTACTGATCAACTGCATGTGTGTATGTGCTGAGAGAGAGAGAAAAGGAAGGAGAGTGAAGGAGGGAGAAAAAAGCATTAGGAAGCAGGGATTAAATTTTTGCATTAAAAAAAGGAAACAAATTCAATAAAAGAAGAAAATAAAAATCTCTTATGGTAAAACAGGATCTTTCCTGGTGGTTCAGTGTTAAAGAATCAGCCTACAATGCAGGAAATGCAGCCTGGATCCCTGGGTCAGGAAGACTCCCTGGAGAAGGAAATGGCAACCCACTCCATTATTCTGGCCTGGAGAATCCCACGGACAGGGGAGTCTGGCAGGCTGCAGCTGGTGGGGTTGCAAAAAGGAGACATGACTTAGCAACTAAACCACTACTGCCACTACCCCCACAGTAAACGATAATATTAAAGACATTTCAACTTAATATATGGGGAACAGGTGGAGAGCAGTCATTAACTTTAGTCCCATACATGAACATGGAGGGCATGACAACCTACTTCAGTATTCTTGCCTGGAGAATCCCACGGATGGAAGAGTCTGGCTGGCTACAGTCCAAAGGGTCACAAGGAATTGGACAGAACTGGACAGCACAGCACGCACATATGTATACATGCTTAAACTTATTTAATCTTCATGAAAATCTTTATAATATAGGTATTTCTTTTCATTATCCTGAAGTAGGATTGAATCTTAGGTAAATTTAGGTTAGTGTCACAAAACTACATAGTTGCTTACTTTAAATACTTTTTCTGCCTCCTTCCCACCTCCTGTGGGAAGTGTAGAATGGCAAAAATGAAAGACCCTCTAGAGCAGAGACGGTGCAAGCCTGGATCCTTGGATAACTTTGTGGAATGGAAACATTTACTCACATTGGAGCGCCCACCTAATTGGGGGCTGTTACCTCCAAGGGAAAGAATTTTTAAATCGTATTTAATGCATTGTATTTACAGAACATTACCTTGTGCTCTAACAATAACAACAATCAAAAAAACATGGGTTCTACCAAATATACTTGGGGAAGGCTAAAAAGTTCCTAAACCTGATAGAACTGAGGTTTCAGTTAAAGGAAAATCCTTGTGAGCAACATCATGGTCTTGTTACAATGGCAAAAATCATGACTTATCATTTCTATAAGGAAAAGATATATACTCCATTGAGTGTATCTTGTCTCAGAATCTCAATATTGCAGTCTCATATATCTACTTTTGTCATCATTACATAACGAACAGACACATCTGTTGAGATAGATTAAAATGGACTAAGATCATGAGACTGATGCACAAAAACAATGTCAATTTTTGAGTTTACAATCAGAGATCATTGTCACACAATCAGAGATACTCAAGTTCATGTAACCCCTTTATTTTCTTCATACATTCAAGATAAACAGAATGCCAAGTTATAATCAGAAGCTACTGTAGCTTTGTGAGAACTGGATATACTCTGTCTATATAATCAGCCCCTTGAGTCCCTGTAGGCAGATACATGTGGGAAGCCAATTTTAATCAGAAGTTGCTTCATGACCATGAAATCAGATGTAAGGAGTTTGATGATTCAGACCGCACATGGTACATCTCACAATGTGATTCCCTAGCCAATAGGAGCAGCTATGCTATTGTTCATCTTTAGCTATAATCATAGTCACAAGGTAAGCTATCTGCATTTCCAGACTTGGAGTGGCTTAATCTTGAGGATACAAAAAACTCAAAGTGAAAACAAAGGCTAGCAGTTTCCCTTCACTTCTGTCTACTGTTTGCTTCATTTCATGTTTTTGCCTCCTTTTCCTTTGATTCCTCTTCTGGTCTACTTATTCTATTTTTAGCTCTTGCTACCTTACTCTGAAGTAATGTTCCATACTTTTGCTACAGTCAAATGAGCTGATTTACTGCTTAGTTATCAAAGGGTAATCTTCTTTCAATCATTTCTGCATTTTGAGAGTCCATTAATAGAACACCCAGGTATTCACAATAAAAGAAACATTTTTAGAAGTTAATTTTTCAGAGGAAAATGTTAAGGTCAGGTATTGTGAATTACCAGAATTTTATCACTCCTTCTTGACCCTATTCTGCAATTTGACTTTATTTTCTTTTAGCTTTCTTGTGACATTTGACCATGTATTGCTTTATAATTTGGAAATGTTATGTCTTTATAGTTCCCCTTAAGTAGCTTAAGGGATATAGCCATTGGTGATTTAACATTGCAGTCGCTTCTACAAAGATAATGTCTTTAAAAGATAGGTTCAATTAACATTTGAATAATTAATTCAGTGAAAAAGGTAATGAAAACAATTGAGATGAAAAAATGTGCTAAGTTCTTTTTGTTCATATCCCATAACTAGAGGAGCTCTGCTAACAGGGTGACAATATTTCTTATCCAGTAAACATCACTTTATATAAACACATTAAATTACTCAGAATACAAAGTCATATGATTATGTATTGCCCATCACATATTAATATCACCATCATTATTGCTAAGTCACTTCAGTCATGTCCGACTCTGTGCGACCCCATAGACGGCAGCCCACCAGGCTCCCCCGTCCCTGGGATTCTCCAGGCAAGAACACTGGAGTGGGTTGCCATTTCCTTCTCCAATGCATGAAAGTGAAAATTGAAAGTGAAGTCACTCAGTCATGTCCGACTTAGCGACCCCATGGACTGCAGCCTACCAGGCTCCTCCCTCCATGGAATTTTCCAGGCAAGAGTGCTGGAGTCGGGTGCCATTGCCTTCTCCGACCATCATTATAATGGACTAAAATAAGTACGTGAAATATGCATTAGCTCAATAATTTTACACAAATCTTTTAAAATACAGTATTATTACCCCCTTTTCAAATATAGAAACCAAAGCATGGAAAGAAGTCATACAAAGTCCCCTAACCTGCTGTTTTTTCCTCTTTTTTTTAACTGATATACAACTGACCCCCAACACTATGCTGATTCCAAGGGCACAGCATAGTGATTCAATGTTTCTATACATTACAAAAGGAACACCATAATAAATCTAGATACCACTTGTCACCATACAAAGTTTCTACAGTTTTATTGATTGTCTTCCCTATTCTGTACATTTCATCCCCATGATTCGTTTTTCTTTTGTGTGGCTAGAAGTTGGTTTTTCTTAATCTCCCTCACCTGTTTCACTCATCCCCACTATCCACCTTCCTTCTGACAACCATCTGTTTGTTCTGTGTCTATGAGTCTGTTTCTGTTTTGTTGTTTGTTCATTTGTTTTGTTTTTAGATTCTACACATAAGTGAAATTATACACCATTTGTCTTTGACTTATTTCACTTAGCTTTGTACACACCGAGACTATCTAAACTGTTGCAAAAGACAAGGTATATTTTTTTATGTCTGAATAATATTCATATATATGTATATGTATTATGTATATATGCATAGCATCCAGCCATAATATATGAATATAATCATATCTTCATATTTCTATAAATGTTTACTATGAATATTATGCAGCCATATATATATATATAAATATATAAGATGTGGTACACCACATCTCCTTTACCCATTCATTTATAGATGAGGGCTTAGGTTCCTTTTATATCTTGGGTATTGTAAAAAAAAATGCTGCAATGAATACAGGTGTGCATATATCTTTTCTTATCAGTGTTTTCATTTTCTTTGGAAAAGTAACCAGAAGTGGATCAAATGGCAATTTTATTTTTAGTTTTTTTGAGGAAACTCCATACTACTTTCCACAGGGGCTGTATCAATTTATATTCCAACCAACAATGCATTAGGGTTTCCTTTTTTTCCACAACCACAAGTAATACAGTTTGATTCTTTTATATGTAGCTGTCCAGTTTTCATGACATCTTTTGTTTGAGAGACTGTCTTTTCCCTATTGTATATTCTTGCCTGCTTGTCATAGATTAATTGACCTTATAAATGTAGGTTCATTTCTTAGCTCTCTATTCTGTCTCATTGATCTATGTGTCTGTTTATGTGCTAGTATCATACTCTTTTGATTACTGCCACTTTGCAGTATAGTCAGAAATCAGAGAGTGTAAAATCCCCAGCTTTGTTCTTCTTTCTCAAGATTGTTTTGTCTATTTGAGGTCTTCAGTGTTTCAACACGAAATTTCAAATTGTTTGTTCCAGTTCTGTGAAAAAGTGTCATTGGTATTTTGATGTGAATTCCATTGAATCTGTAGATTGCCTGGGATAATAAGTTCATTTAAATATATATATTTCTGAAACAAACAAAAAAATGTGTTCCTTTATGTCAGTGCAGTCTCTCCACAAGAGAAGCACTTCCTTTCCCTCACTCCTTAGCTTTAATAAAAACCATTCTTTCCACCATATTAAACTGATTTATCATATGTATATATATAGTTGGATTTTAAGTTTCATGAGGACAAGATGAAAATATGTGGCTTGTCTGTTATTGTTTCCCAGAAGAAAAAAATACCATAGTGCCTGAGGCATACTAATAACCTAAAAATTGTTGTTAAATGAATCAATACATTTAGAGTTTCAGGAAAGTTTTAACAAGGAATATTTTATCCATTTAAAAATTGATTTGGAAAGAATAAAACAAAAGATGTAGTAGATTTTTATATTATTAGTTAATATTTGTGTTAAAATGCTTCCATAGTTAGGGTTATAAGTTTACATTATGAGTAATTTTAATTTCTCATAAAATTGTTATGCTAGATCATTAAATTTAATTATAGGCAAAGAATCTGAGAGTAAATAAACTGCCTTTAATCTTCTAGTCTCTGTAACACTGACTCTTATGGTGGCTGGAATAAAAAAAAAGAATTGCAGATGGTGGTGGATATTATCAGATATATTTGCCTTATAGGAAACAGGAAAACAGGTTTGGAAACTTCAGCAGGAAGCTTCTAGCAAAGATTTGCTGCCATATGCGATCTGGGAAAAGAGGACATTGGGCTAATCATTGTCTGATATTTATGTGTGTGTCCTTATAAGGGAGGAAGGAAATGGATTTTATCCACAGCTAAATTCCAGATGTAGCTAAAGGAACACATTTTATTCCTAGTGATATCAACTGTCTCCTAACTTCTTTTACTAATTATTACAGATTTGGGAATTGTAAACTCATGTCATTTCAGGAAACAACTCTTAATGTTCTTGGGGTATGGTTCCTCTCTGATCTCTGCTTCTTAGCTTAATAATAACAATAATAAGAAAAATAACTTCCATGTAATAAGCACCTACTGTTTGACATGTCTTTGCTCATATTATCTATTGTAATAATAGCAAATATGGCAGTTGTTGTTGCTATCTATATTTTACAGAGGATGAAATCAAGGACCAGAATTTGCTTGTGTTCACAGAGTTAGTAAACAGTTCAATACAGTCTCAAGCTGAGAGTTTTCTGATAGAAGTGTTTTCTACAAAACCTAAGAAAGAAATTCTTAGAGAAAGAAGGTCAAGATTAAGTGTGAGCATGCTAATTTCAGTTTTTCTTTCCAATTCCTTTGTCTACATAATGTTGGAACAACAGCTCCATGCAGACAAGCCTTTTGACAATGGAGCAACCAACTTAAAAATAAATGAATTATCAAATCATACAGTTTACAAACAACATATCCATGGTTTCATGGTCTTAGTATTGTAGGTAATACACCATTATTAAATAAGTTAGAACTACCATGACTTTTGTGCCTTCTGTATCTTATTTGGTCTTCTTTATATTGCTTCTGAGATTTGATGGTTAAAAATATATTTATCTTGTCCAGCCAAAAATGTGCTTTCTAACCTACTATCTAAGAAAGGTTTCAGACGTAAGAAGCAGAAAGATGGCCAATTCAAACCTTCTTCCAGATGTTTGGGTTTTGAGACAGCCACTGCTATTTGCCAGCTGGAATGCAATTGGATTTGGGAAAGGATCATTTTCATCATGAAACTTGAATAAGTCATTACTTTAGCCTTCAAGGCAAGATCCCTGATAGAGATCTAATTCTAAAACTTTGGAGAAAAAGAAACTCTTTCTCCTAAAAGAAGAATGTATTCACTGGAGGTTTGATTTCTCAAAGAATGTGATTCTAAAGGATTGATCAATAAGACACAGATAATGCCTGATGCTGTGAGGATTCTCTAAATATTGATCAAAAACTGTAATTTTCATATTCAAATATCCACAACATAAGTCTCTGACTAGTTGCTAGTCCTTATTTACCACTGGTTTCTCAACTTCAGTTTCACTTGCAATCTTGACCTGATACTAGTTCTTAGGGATTTTCTGGTACTAGTTCTTAGGGATTTTCCTAACTCAAGATAGAAGAAATATAACTAATACCCTGGGACTCAGCATTCAGCTCTGACTGTGTACTCAGTTCTATTCTATTTCTGAGATATCATCCATACTTATACTTCAATTGGTAACCAGATCCCTGTTTTGTTTCTTGTCTTTTTTCAATTCTGGGTCCCATACCTATAAGGGCTTCCTTGCTGGATCAGATGGTAAAGAATCTGTCTGCAAAGCTGGAGACTTGGGTTCGATCCCTGGGTCAGAAAGATCCCCTGAAGGGAATGACAACCCACTCCATTACTTTTGTCTAAAAGGTCCTGTGGACAAAGGAGCCTGACAGGCTATAGTTAATGGAGTCACAGAATTGGACACGACTGAGCTAGTAACACTTTCACTTCTTTCATACTTCTAAAACTGGGATCTGAATTTATTCTTTTCAAGCCAGTTTACAGGAACTAAAGTTCTGGCTCTGATTTTTTGCGCATATGCCTAAGGCATTTTTACCCAACTGTAGATTTTCCTTGATGCTTACCGAGCTACCTAGATTCCTCACTATTATTTGCTCTGAATTCCTATAATCTCACTAGGCCTCTCTGTATACTTCTTCCAGTCCCTACCTCATACTAAATGCATCCTGAATACCACTTTTTAAATTACTTTCTGCATCTGTGGTTATGTTAATGGACTGGTACCTGTGGCTACTCTCTTTCCTGTGTCCATTTCTCTCAGAGCACCTGCATTTGCCCAGTTCAATTGCATCACTCAACTTTGGATAGACAGATGACACACAGGGTCCCATAAATCCTAACTGCTGAACATGCAGACAAATATTTCACTCTGGTCAGTGTGTAAGATTGCATAATCCCACATGCCATATAGCACTGCGGGCACAGTTCTTGCAGGAACAATTCCTCTTCCTGGAAATAATCACAACCAGAAGCATTAAATTTTGCAACACCCTGGGAAACCACTTAAATTATTCTGTGAGCGTGAGGAAGATATCAAGTATCAGTCCTGGAATCAACTTTTCTTAGAACAAGAAAACTGTGTTTGTGCTATTTTGATCACAGCAATATTCCCCTGAATTTTTGAGAAAACACGTACACTTATATTATTTTATCTATTTAGGTATATAGTGGCTAAATTTCCCAGTTCAAATTGTGAGGATATTTAAACAGTGGAGGTATTTGTTTCTCCAGAAATCTTTAAAATTAGTATATGCATGTGCTGTGTGTGTTCAGCCGCGTCTGACTCTGTGACCCGACGAACTATAGCCCTCCAGTCTCCTCTGTACATGGTAATCTCCAGGTAATAGTGAAGTGTGCTGCCATTTCTTACTCCAGGGGATCTTCTTGACCAGGGATTGAGCCCATGTATCTTGGATCTCTTTCATTGGCAGGTGAATTCTTTACCACGGTATCACCTTCGGAAGCCCCAAATTAGAATAGGTTCTCACTTACTTGGGATATTAGCACAAAGGCAAAAATCCTACCCAAATTTCTGTTTCTATATCAAGCCCTATATCTGTAGATTCCATTTTGTGGTGTTCATTTTGGTTCCTTAAGATCTATTTTATGTATATAATCTACCATTAAAATCATAATAATAATAAATAAGTAAATATTTGTATATATAGATGTTTATAAATTTATAAATTTATATACATATATGTGTCTGCAGTCACATAATAGTTACAAAGTGAATTTTAATATGATATATCATTAAAAGTCTCAAAATACACTATAAATTAAATATCTCCATTTTATAGATACAGAAGCAGAAATCTTAAGTGAGTTGATTAAAATTTCTAGCAAAACCAGGAGCTGAATTTAGATACCATAGTTTCAAATTTCCAACTGTTTCCTCATTTTCTATTTACCAAACTCACTGCCTTGGTCATCACCTCCCACTATGAGGGTCTCCAGTACAGAGTATATAACATTTTGAAATATATGCTATAAAAGAAGACTGAGACCAAAATTTCAACAAAGCATCCAGTCCAGTAAATTGCAATATTTTTTATTTCAAATATCCCTGAGAAAAATTCTTAAATGCCTAGATAATCTAGGATGGAAAATTTTACTTTTTTTTCCTTTACCAAGAATAAGAAAGTAGCAGAATCATCAAACATCCATTCTTGAAAATGAAATATTGATATTTCATTCCTCTTTTAGGTTTTCAAGCAGCACAATCTGATTGGGCATCTATGAAGTATTAGGTACAATGATAGAAATTCAGAATATAAAGATAAGAAAAAGACAGTATCTCTTCTGCAGTTATTCATAGTTTAGTAGTGAAGTTTGTAATGTTTTTTAATAGAGGGATCCACAAAATATTCTGAAAACTTCAAGGGGGAGAATCCCACTCTATTTTTGGAAGCATAAAAAGCTGAGTTGAATAAAATGTCACTTAGAGAAGACAAAGAAGAAAAAAATATACATCTGCTGAATAAATTGAAGTCTATATATTAAGGCTTGTGTGTGTGCTAAATTGCTTCAGTCATGTCTCACTCTTTGCAGCCCTATGGACTGTAGCCCAAAAGGCTCCTTTGTCCATGGGATTTCCCAGGCAATAATACTGCAGTGGGTTGTGATGCCCTGCCCCAGGGGATCTTCCCGACCCAGGGATTGAACCTGTGTCTCGTGTCTCCTGCATTGGCAGGAGGCTTCTTTACAATTAGCAACACCTGAGAAGCCCATATTAAGGCTCAGTACAATGCAATTACAAAGAATATTTTCAAACTGGTGTGCTGTGGGGGAAAAAAGGGATATACATGAGTCTGTAAGTTAGCCTAGGACGAGAAGAATCACAAATGTCCTTCTGAGATTTTTCTACTCATTCCATAGGTTTGTACATGGGGCTGTTGAAGGAGATCCTGAGGTCTCCTAGCCAAGGCCATGCATTTGATTTCCCCCAAAAGTATAGCCTAAGACAAGAATTTTGTAACAAGAAGTTTATTGGGAATACAGTATCAGTAATCAAGGTGAGGGAATAGAGTGGTAGAAAGCAAAAGAAGGAAACCATTAGTGGACGTCTATATGAGTTGGTTGTCACTAACATTTAGCGTTCCATTTGGCTTAGAATTCATAGGAGACAGACTGTACTGTTGCCCTACCAAGTGTGTGGAAACTGCAGCATTCATTCACACACTATACTCCGCCGGGGCTGGACCCAGGGAAATACTCCTTTCACTGTGGGTATTTCCCAGGGCCATTACCTCCCCAGAACTTCTGGCTTGACCTAAACTAAGAGGACTCTCATGAAATAAAGCCTATAGGCAGAGAGAAAAAAGATTAGCTCATCAAGGAGCCATGTGTAGATGATCTCAGGTGGGCCTAGTTGTACAGCGCTGCAAAGAGAACTGTATTTATTTATTTATTTGTTTTGCCAAGTGTGAAACTCCATATTCTATCTGGAGGCATCAGCAGAGACCCCTTTGAGGAGTCTGTGAATTTTAAATCACTAGGAGTTTCTTCCTTGTCATCTCCTTCAATTAGTCTTCCCTCATGGTAAATCGGAACCATGCCCAAACGGTATCATCCATGATAGAAACCCACTGCCTGCTGAGAGGGTTAGTTTTTAAAATCTGGGGTATCCTAATTGCAGTCAGCAGGCTTCCTTTGAATGCCTGTGGGGCTTGGGAAAGCAAACTGTGTGGTTGTTATTTGTCCTCCCTGGGATATACAGTATCGAGAAACAAGGCCCACCTTCCAAGGCTTCCATCTCTTTTGTAGCCCCAGATTGCAAATGACATCCTTGTGTGGGATGCATTAAAATCCTTTGTGTCTTGGTATCAGCCGGAGGCCGGCTCATTGTACACCCTGGCAGCTCTCGTTATGAGGAATAATAGGCAACATGTTTCCTTAAGATTTGTTATCTTTTCTCACTCAGCCCCAGCCAATGTGTCTGCTGGGCATTTTTAGGCCCTGCTTTGGTGCAATAATGTGGAAGGCAAGATAGCAGAGCAGCATTTGTTATTGGATTCCAGCTGCAAGCCTAACATCTGCTGAGTATTCTGTAACTTTCTTTGAACATAATTAAATACAATCACCAGCCTTCCCCTTGGCCTCCCACCATAGACCCCATTAGAAAAGAAGAAACTGACATCAAACCTATGAGGAAAACGCTGAACAATGAAACTAATGCAACTTCAAAACACCCGTCTACTTCTGCTGAAGAAGCATTTGAAACATTACTGTCCTGAAAGACTTTGTGCTCTTTTTCCTTTACTCCTTTCTTTTTTCCTCCTTCCCCTTCTATCTCTTTCCCTTTGTTTCTTTCATTTTTGTAAGGGGAATGGGCTTACATGGTTCAGAAATTCTTGGGTTTCTCTCTTTGGCTTTCTCTCTCTCTTTCTTTCATCCTTTTCTTAAATATTTATTAAGTATATTCCAGTACCCATGCAAGATAGACATCTACTCTAATAAATTTAAAATTATTTAAAACATATTCATCATAGAATTGTGATTAGTAGGAAAAGCATTGGCTTTGAAATCAGATGTACCTTGGTATAAATGCTTCTCAATTATTTCCTAATTATTTCACTTCCCTGGGTCTCCTTTCCTCACAAATAAAATGGCAAGCATTATTTTTTTTTAAACTCATAAGGTTGTTGTGAAGTATAAACTAATTAGCAAACCACAGTACATAATGCAAAATATTATAGACTTTCTTCTTTCTACTTTTCTCAGTACAAGTCCCTTTATTCTTTGAAAAATGTTAGACAATTCCTGTTTTCTAGAGAAACAAGGGGAGGAATGTTAAGAAAAAAAAAAGAACATATGACTGTCTGTGGCCAAAAGAATACATTCCCATATTCATAGAAACACAACATTGCTGAGTCAGAAAGGACTTTTACTCTATATAGACAAGAAAAATAAACAACTTTAACCAATATGCTTCGAGTCATACAACTAATTGAGGGTTGAGCACTGGCTGAAACTCAAATCTTATGGCTTTTCTCCCAGTAATCCTTCAACTCATTGCTTCAGAAAGTCAGCTTGAGAATAACGACAACTGGCCCAAAGTGGCACTGGAGACTGTTCTAATCTCTCTTACAGCATATATCTGCTACTAGATTCATTTTCATTTTAAAATGTATTTGTAATAAAATGATAACATTTTGGGAGTAGAGAACATCAACTGCTCATAGCGAAGTCATTCTCATCCTCTTCTTTTCTGAAATAGCATTCATTTGACATAGAAACCAAAAAGGATAGTTGCTTCCTTTCCCAGCCGCTCCGAAAACTAGAACATGGGTATAAAATTAACACTAGCTGATAGTGCATGAGGGCTTGTGTTCTGTTACTTAAACTTATAAACTCTTCATTAAAAATGATATACAAAAATAGTAAAACCAATTTATAATATTTCTACTTTATTACATTTGTTTGTATATCTTTGTATATACACTCATCTATGTGACTCAACATGTAATACACATATATATATACATGGTCACTTATAAGAAGTATTTTGAAACCTTTTCTGTGTGGTATTACCAGTTTCCCATACAGTTTTAAATTCTTCTACACCATTATTTTGGCTGCCCAATACTCTAACTTATGACTAAGTGGATGTTTATTTAAGCAACTCCCTACTGTTGATCATTAAGCTTCTTTCCAACATTCTGTATTATAAACAGCATCTTTATGACCATCCATGAAACTAAAGTTGTCTTTCTTTCCCATAGCATATGGGTTTTCTCAAAACTGAGAAGCCTAGAAAGAACAAGTTAGGAAGGTGATGGCATCCCACTCCAATACTCTTGCCTGGAAAATCCCATGGATGGAAAATCCTGGTAGGCTACAGTCCATGGGGTCGTGAAGAGTCGGACACGACTGAGCGACCTCACTTATACTTTCCAAAGTGTTTTTATATTCAATGTCTCTTTTGACCTTCAAAATGACCTTTTGAAGATGATCAGGTAGCTGCTATCAACTCTAACTTTTAGGTGAAAAAACTAAAGATTACAGTTTGATTGGCTTTCCTAACAACTAAGCTAATATGTAGTACATTATTTGAAGTTTTTGCTTTACTCTGAATTGCAGTCTCTTATATCTTTCTTTGGAGAAGGCAGTGGCACCCCACACCAGTACTCTTGCCTGGAAAATCCCATGGACAGAGGAGCCTGGTGGGCTGCAGTCCACAGGGTTGCTAAGAGTTGGATACGACTGAGCAACTTCACTTTCACTTTTCACTTTCATGCATTGGAGAAGGAAATGGCAACCCACTTCAGAGTTCTTGCCTGGAGAATCCCAGGGATGGTGGGAGCCTGGTGGGCTGCCGTCTATGGGGTCGCACAGAGTCGGACTCGACTGAAGCGACTTAGCAGCAGCAGCAGCAGCAGCTTCATATCTTTCTTTTCTTTTTATCTTCCTACCTGTCTGCTTATCTGTTCAGGGTTTTTTGTTTTGTTTTGTTTGGCTAAAGAAGACATTATCTTTGTCCTTGAGTTACTTATAATTCACTGGGGGAGAAATGTAGGTAAATGGACATTTACATTATCTTGTGAGAAATCCAACTATGAGAGAATGAAGGAGTAGCTCTTAAATCAAATGGGAATACTATGAAAAGCTTCCTGGAAATGATAAAACTTAAGGAGAGATACGCTATAGCAGGCTCATAATTCTCATTGAGGTGTTTAAAGTTCCTGCTAATCAATTAGAACCTCACTTCATCTCTAATTCTTTGAAATCACAATATTACTGTCAAATAAGGTAGAACCCCTCCATGTCTTTGGCTATCAGCACTGCCCTCATGCTAAACACCTTGACCATAACATCCTTCCCTCATTGGTATACAATCAGTTGCTTTATGAGTATTTATCCCACTTAATGTAATCTTTCCAAACCTCGCTCTCTCTCTCTCTCTCTAAATCCTACACATCACATGAAACCCAGTTCAAAGTTTATATCTTTCATGAAATCAAAACCAACTCCTATAGCTATGCCTGAGAAATACATATACTGTATGTATGAATTCTCATATAGTTTAAAGAAGACTGTATCCTTGGTTTTATAAAATTTTCCATTCTCTGACCACAGTTAAAGAAACACTAGATTGCCTACTAGCATCATCTATTGTGCCTTGGAGCAGGACTACAGAGATATTTAGCATATGGTCACTTCTAAGAGAAGGTCATGCTAATAGTCCAGGGGCAGTGGGATGGTAACCTTCTGAGAAATGAGTTCTTTGTGCTTAGTCACACAGTCTTGTCTGACTCTTTGCCACCCTAGGGACTGTAGCCCACCAGGCTCCTCTGCCCATGGGGATTCTCCAGGTAAGAATATTGGAGTGGGTAGCCCTTCTCTTCTTCAGGGGATCTTCCCTACCCAGGGATTAAACCCAGGTCTCCCGCATTGCAGGCTGATTCTTTACCATCTGAACCACTGGGGAAGCCCATGAGTTTTTTATGTGTCCCTTTTTATTCCCTTCTACAGATTTCTGCCTTTGTTGCTTTTTTGATACAGGTGAATATTGAATGATAATGGTCTTAGTTCGAGATTTTCATAATCTTCTCTGAAGCTTAGAAGAGCTTCACAACTATCACAAAATATCAGAAGGCTAAACAAATGCCACTCAGGAGACTGAATAAAGCTGATACCCAAAGAGGCTGCCTGAGAAGGTGTCGATTGACAATGAAGTCCATTCATTTGGCTTTGGTTTTGGAAGCCACTTCTTCTGGATTCTCAGAGATTTCTGATAATGCTTGGCAACATTGCTTTTGGAAATGGCATTTACCTTTATGTTAATAGATTTCTCTGTAGTTAACATTGATCAAAGCATTCAGGGGAATTTGGAAATTTTACCTTCCTGGCATGAGATCAATGCAATAGAGAAAAGGCATTTTGGTTGACAACTAAGCCATAGTTCTAGAGATAGCACTTAAGAACCCAGGATTTTTGGCACTGAAAATAACAGTACATGAATATATTGCTGAGGGCAATTTTCCATAAGTTGGTTTGAGTTGCCAAACCATGATGGAGGGCCATAAAGTAGGCAAGTTATGCAGACCATTGAAAATTAAGTAGGCAAATATAGATTTAAAACTGCTTATGGAAATGCTTTTTTTTAAATCTGAGGGCCTAATTTATCCACACAGAGAAACACATCTAATTTTATAATTCACATTTGTATTAGTTATCTATTTTTGCTAGACAGTTACCACAAACTTAGAGGATTAAAACAATATACATCTATTATCCCAAAGTTGTTATGGATCAGGAGTCTGGACACAACTTATCTGGATTTTCTGCAAGTCTATAATCAAGGTATTAGCTACGCTGCTTTCTCATCTGGAGGAATGACTGGGGAAAAATCCACTTCTTCCCCTCCCTGAAGAAGCTCACACAGGTTTTTGGCAGAACATATTTCCTTTTGGCAGGGTTGATGGCCCTAGTTTTATTTGCTGGCTGTCAGTTGGAGGCTGTCCTCAGTTCCTAGAGACTGCTCATTGTTTCTTGTTATATGAGCTTTTTCCCCAACATGGCCTCTTAATATGTCAAGGGAGCAAGGAGAAACTCCAGAACCAGCTGATTAATCTGAACGATTTAGTACTAACCCCTTCTATTGTGTTGATCATTTTGTTTTTCTGTTTGCTCCAATTTGACTCGGGAAAAATTCAGGGAAGAATTACGTTTTGCTCATTTTAAAGTTCCTCATTACAGTTGCTCAGTCGTGTTCGACTCTGCAAACCCATGGACTGCAGCACGCCAGGCTTCCCTGTTCATTACCAACTCCCAGAGCTTGCTGAAACTTATGTCCATCAAGTCAATGATGCCATCCAACCATCTCACCCTTTGTCGTCCCCTTCTCCTCCTGCCTTCAATCTTTCCTAGCATCAGGGTCTTTTCAATTGAGCTGGTTCTTCACATCAGGTGGCCCAAGTATCAGAGCATCAGCTTCAGCAACGGTCCTTTCAATTGAATATTCAGGGTTGGTTTCCTTTAGGATTGACTGATTTGATCTCCTTGCAGTCCAAGGGACTCTCAGGAGTCTTCTCCAACACCACAATTCAAAATCATCAATGCTTTGGTGCTCAGTCTTCTTTATAGTCCAACTGTCATATCCCACACATGACTACTGGAAAAACCATAGATTTGACTAGACAGACCTTGGTCAGCAAAATAATGTCTCTGCTTTCTAACATGCTGTCCAGGTTTGTCATAGGTTTTCTTCTAAGGAGCAAGCAATTTTTATTTCATGGCTGCAGCCACCACCTGCAGTGATTTTGGAGCCCAAGAAAATAAAGTCTGTCACTACTTCCATTGTTTCTCCATCAATTTGCCGTGAAGTGATGGGACTTAGTGCTATGATCTTACTCTTTTGAATGTTGAATTTTAAGCCAGGTTTTTCACTCTCCTCTTTCACTTTCAAGAAGCTCTANCACATCAGGCGGCCCAAGTATCAGAGCATCAGCTTCAGCAACGGTCCTTTCAATTGAATATTCAGGGTTGGTTTCCTTTAGGATTGACTGATTTGATCTCCTTGCAGTCCAAGGGACTCTCAGGAGTCTTCTCCAACACCACAATTCAAAATCATCAATGCTTTGGTGCTCAGTCTTCTTTATAGTCCAACTGTCATATCCCACACATGACTACTGGAAAAACCATAGATTTGACTAGACAGACCTTGGTCAGCAAAATAATGTCTCTGCTTTCTAACATGCTGTCCAGGTTTGTCATAGGTTTTCTTCTAAGGAGCAAGCAATTTTTATTTCATGGCTGCAGCCACCACCTGCAGTGATTTTGGAGCCCAAGAAAATAAAGTCTGTCACTACTTCCATTGTTTCTCCATCAATTTGCCGTGAAGTGATGGGACTTAGTGCTATGATCTTACTCTTTTGAATGTTGAATTTTAAGCCAGGTTTTTCACTCTCCTCTTTCACTTTCAAGAAGCTCTATAGTTCTTCTTTGCTTTCTGCTATGAGGGTGGTATCATCTGCATATCTGAGGTTATTGATATTTCTCCTGGCAATCTGGATTCCAGGGAGTGCCTCATCCAGCCCAGCATTTTGTGTGATGTACTCTGCACTAAGTTAAACAAGCAGGGTGACAATATGCGGCCTTGATGTACTCCATTCCCGGTTTTGAACCAGTCCATTTTTCCCTGTCTGATTCTGTTGCTTCTTGACCTGCATACAGGTTCCTGGTATTAGCATTACACAGTGTCATTTGAGAGAATGGATAAATTAACAAAATAGGCCTTGTTAATAAGTATATGATGTCAATTTTGGCTTCAAGATTTCATTTTTTCTTGAACACACATCGTTTAGATATGAGTATTTATAATTTTAGTAGTTATATTTTTTCACTTATTGGGTGTTTGAACTTCACCTATTGATTTAGCAAAAAAAAATTTTAAGTTTACAAACCTCAGATTTTTGAGATAGAAGTTGTAAATATTTCCCCTCAATTTATCTGTCATTTGATTTTGCCTATTACATCTGGAAATAGTTTTTAAGTTAACAGAAAGATTCTGAAAGAGATGGGAATACCAGATCACCTGACCTGCCTCTTGAGAAACCTGTATGCTGGTCAGGAAGCAACAGTGNCCTCCGCCCACCTCCCTGTCTGCTGAGCTACTTTTGCTAGACTGTGAGCCCCGGCCCCGGGCGCTGTTTCAGTCCATGGGCACCACTGGCCCTGAGCCCCAATCCCTGGCTGCAGGAAGGTCGCCGTTCTTGCAGACGGTGTGAGCTCTGAGAGCTAGCTTGGCAGATCAGGTGGCGAAACACCCGCTCCCGTCTGCCGTTAACCTTAGTTTCTAACTGTTAGAAAAGTAGGTGATGGCTTTCTCCTGATGGACAAATCCAGGCTCCACCAAGACGAGAGCCGCGCATCCCTCGCTCGCACCGCTTCCAGCTTCTTTCCAGGAGCACGTGCGCTCCCAGGCCCTTGCCCTGGTCTTTCTTTAGATCAGTGATACCTTGGTAAGCACAATGTTTTGTGCCTTGGTTTTTTCCTGTGGAAGCCCTGTCTCCTAGGACAAGCTGAGGACCGAGCTCTACCTTCTTTTCTCCCCAGGGAGTCGTGATACCACAGAGCCGCCCGCGCCCGCCCGCAGGCTGTGCTCGCCCCCAGCCCCCAGTGCCACCCCGCGCCGAGGCCACGGAGCCCCCCGAGATGGAATAAGCGGGACGCTCTCCTCTTGCGTGCGAGTCCTTGGGTCGGTCGTCTTCTGAAGTGACCACTCAGCCCTCCACGCGTCTCTGGCCCGGCGGTCCATCTTTCTGTGGGTCTGAGGTTCTTGTTGATGAGGCATGTGTCCGTCGTCAGATGATGTGTGCTGAGGTGGTTCCTCTCAGGCAGTAGTTTGCCCTCTCGTTTCCTTGATGATGTCTTGCGAAGGTTTTTAATCCTGAGAACTTCAGCTCACCGAGTGTCAAGTACGTGGCTTGTCTTTTTTTTTTTTTTGTCTCTAAGAAGACTTCGCGTGTGCCCACCCCACAGTCAGGACTATATTCTGTTTTTCTTCTGGAAGCTGTATAGTTTTAGCTGTATATTCCGTGTTCTGTTCTATGTTCCATCCCAGATTAATTTCCTTGTATGAGATGAAGAAGAGATTGAAGTTTATTATTTTTTTGTATTTTTTATTTCATTACCGTTTATTGAGAAGATTCGCCTTTCCCATTGAGTTGCAGGGGGCTCTTTGTAGAAAGAAATCAGTTGATGCGCCCGGATCTGCGTGTAGACCCTGTCCTGTGCTGCTCATCTGTCTGCTGTTATTCGAATCCTAGTCTGCCTTGATTACCGTAGCTTTTCATTCCAGTCCCAAAGAAAGGCCATGCCAGAGAACGCCCACACTACCGCACAGTCGCACTCATCTCACTCGCTAGTAAAGTAATGCTCAAAATTCTCCAAGCCAGGCTTCACCAATACGTGAACCATGAACTTCCAGGTGTTCAAGCTGGTTTTAAGAAAAGGCAGAGGAACCAGAGATCGAATTGCCAACATCTGCTGGATCGTCGAAAAAAAAAGAGTTCCAGAAAAACATCTATTTCTGCTTTACTGACCATGCCAAAGCCTTTGTATGGATCACAATAAACTGTGGAAAATTCTGAAAGAGATGGGAATACCAGACCACCTGACCTGCCTCTTGAGAAACCTGTATGCAGGTCAGGAAGCAACAGTGAGAACTGGACATGGAACAACAGACTGGTTCCAAATAGGAAAAAGAGTACGTCAAGGCTATATATTGTCACCCTGCTTATTTAACTTCTATGCAGAGTACATCATGAGAAACGCTGGGCTGGAAGAAGCACAAGCTGGAATCAAGATTGCCGGGAGAAATATCAATCACCTTAGATATGCAGATGACACCACCCTTATGGCAGAAAGCGAAGAGGAACTAAAAAGCCTCTCGATGAAAGTGAAAGAGGAGAGTGAAAAGGTTGCCTTAAAGCTCAATATTCAGAAAACTAAGATCATGGCATCTGGTCCCATCACTTCATGGGAAATAGATGGGGAAACAGGGGAAACAGTGTCAGACTTTATTTTTGGGGGCTCCAAAATCACTGCAGATGGTGACTGCAGCCATGAAATCAAAAGACACTTGCTCCTTGGAAAAAAAGTTATGAGCAGCTTAGATAGCATATTAAAAGCAGAGATTACTTTGCCAACAAAGGTCCGTCTAGTCAAGGCTATGGTTTTTCCTGTGGTCATGTATGGATGTGAGAGATGGACTATGAAGAAAGCTGAGCGCCGAAGAATTGATGTTTTTGAACTGTGGTGTTGGAGCAGACTCTTGAGAGTCCCTTGGACTGCAAGGAGAGCCAACTAGTCCATCCTAAAGGAGATCAGTCCTGGGTATTCATTGGAAGGACTGATGCTGAAGCTGAAACTCCAGTACTTTGGCCACCTCATACGAAGAGTTGACTCATTGGAAAAGACCCTGATGCTGGGAGGGATTGGGGGCAGGAGGAGAAGGGGACGACCGAGGATGAGATGGCTGGATGGCATCACCGACTCGATGGACGTGAGTTTGGGTGAACTCTGGGAGTTGGTGATGGACAAGGAGGCCTGGCGTGCTGCGATTCATGGAGTCGCAAAGAGTCAGACACGACTGAGCAACTGAACTGAACAGTGAATTTTGAAATCAGTGAATCTTTTTGTTCTTTTTAGATTTTTTTTTTCAGCCTTTCTAGGTTCTTTGCATCCATGTAAAATTTCAAGTCAACTTTTTTTTTTTTAATATGTACTAGAATTTTGGTTGTCATCTGTATGGACTCTGTAGCACACTTTGGAGACCCTTGAGGTTTCATAAACATCGCATGCTCCAGTCCATGGACATGGCGCGCCTCTCCGTTGCTTTAGGCCTTTATTTTCTCAGCAACGTCTTGTGTTCAGTGCACAGTCTTGCAGTGTTTTAGTGAATCTACCGCCAAGTGTTTTATCTGACACTGTTTAAACAGTGCTTTGAAATTTTGTTTGCTGTTAAAGTGAAGAGATAAAATCGGCTTCTATACGTTGACCCTGTATCCTGCCATCTTGCTAAAGTCGACTCTCTGAATCTGGTGCTTGTTTTGTGGAATCCTTACAACTTTCTTTGTAAACAGTCATGTTTCCTGGAAACACATGTGACTGTTTCCTATCTTTTTTGCCTTATTTTTTTTCCTGCCTCAAAGTAGCAAGAGATACGAGAAGGCTGCTTCATGCCCACGGCTGCACCCTGCCCAGAGCCAGGCCCCTGTGGGCGGGCTGTGCCAGTGCCCCCAGGCGCACTCAGGTGGAGAGCCCCCCGGGGCCGGGCTGGGGGCCTCGGCCAGGTTGCCCGTTGGGCGTCCCCCACTCCAGAGCCTGTGTTGTGTCCCGGAGCTGACCCACCAGGACCTAGCATCTGAAGGGCTGGCAGGGAGAGCCTCATCTTCCCGAAAGTTTGTCCTCATCAGGGGAGCTTAGAGGGAAAAGCAAGCGAGCCATCACGTGTGCACCCTGGACACAGCTGATGGCGGGTCAGCTCTCTCCTCTGCACGGAGCGGGTGTGGCCTTAGCCGCACCCCGACCCGAGTGTGGCCTGGCCCTGCTCTGAAGCGTAGGTCTGTCCAGGGAGGGACCCCGGGGGCGTGAGGACCATCCCTTAAAGACCAGCGGCCACTCTGGCGTCACCCAGTAGAGGAGGGAAGGGCTTCCCGGGCAGCAGCGTGTGCGGACACGGGGGAGCAGGGAGCGGCCGGGGCTGTGCTCCAACTGGCGGCCTGCTATCTGTGTGGTCACCGTTACGGAGCAGACAGACGGCCCTGTCACGTGCGGTTGCCAGGTTGACCGGGGGCCCCTTGTGTGCACTTCAGGCCTGCGCTGCGCCCCCAGCGGGCACGTCCCGTGGGCTGGGCGGCGGGGGCATCGTGTGGCTGGGGCGTGTGCGCCTGGGCCCCGCATGGGGACGTCCCTGGTCGGGGTGTTTCGTTCGGGTGTCCAGACTGGAGTGAAGCAAAGCGGGCCGGTTCCAGGAGCCGCTCCTCGGGGTCCGGGCGCCCCGAGACGTGTCCTGCCCAGCGCTGCCCTTGGTGCCGCCAGACGCAGGCCGCTGTCCGCTCCCCGAGCCGCGCGACCCGCAGGCTGCCCTCGGGGCCGGGCAGCAGAGGAAGCGAGTTCACGCCTGCCACCTGGTTATGGTTTTCTTAGTTTCTGATTTGGCATTTTGATCAGTCTGTTTCTGGTCAAGGAAATGCATCCGCATCCCATGACAGGAAGCCCTTTTGTGATCTTTACTTCAAGGCATTTTCTCTCTCTCTCCACTTCCCCGGTCGCTTTTTTCTCTTTTGGCAAAAATACAGGCCTAATATGTGCATCTTATTAAAAGCTCAGCGTAATTTATTGCCATTGGTTTGTTTACAAAGTCAACAATCCCCAACTGCTCGACATGGCCTCGTACAGTTGCTGCTCTTCTCAGACTTTCTTGGCTTTTCCCTGGGGCTGGGGCTGGGGACAAGGAAGGACCCACACTTGAAGGGGTCACGTGGCTCCAGGCCGATTCCTCTCAGGTCACAGCGCTAACCAGACGCCGCACGACGCAGCAGGGCCGCCCCCATCAATGCGGGGGTCCGGGGGGTAGTGGACGCCAGGAAACTCTCCCCGCTCCTCAGCCCAGCGGTCCTCCTGCCCACAGAGCCCACGGGACATGTGGGACCCGTGGGGGAGAACAGGCCCACAGCAGTGTGTCCAGTGTGGTCCCCAGCCCCCGCACGCGTCTCTCAGGGGGAGGACGGAAAGTGGGGGTGGGCTGGCCTGGTCCCTAGGGCTGACTTAGCCTGGGGCCTCTGGGGGTCCTGGCAGAGCTAGACTGGGGCCTGACTGCCCCCTCCCAGGCCAGCGCTTCCCCCGTCACTCTGCTGAGGGCGCCCCAAGCCCACCCCGGGACCTATGGATAGGACCTGGGGACGTAGCCCACAGGGTCCAGCCTCCCGGCCTCCCTGGTGGGGAGGCAGCTCGGCAGAGGCCAGAGCAGAGTCTGAGCTGACTGCCTGGGGCCGCCACCGTGGGGCTCCCCAGGAGCTGACGGGGTCTTCTCTCTCGGCCTGGCCCCTGAGGCCCGCACGTGTGCACCCAAGCCCCCGGCGCTCGTGAGGCCGCCCCCTCCTTCCCGCACCTGCCCTGAGGCAGCAGCTGCCAGAGGCCCAAGCCAGCCTGTGGGAGTGCATCCCCCGGGCAGCGGGGACCTGTGGCCTCTGCAGCCGCCCAGCTGGGCTGCCACCAGGGAGGGCCTCACCCAGGGCCCCCAAGGCTGGGCGGAGCTCCTGGGAGACCAGAGTGTGCGGTGGGGAGCTGGTGGGGGGCTCCCCGCTCACGGCTGTGGGTAGGGAGGTCAGGGAGATGGGGGCTGGCCCGTGAGGCTCGCAAGACTGGGAGCTGGGGGTCTCCGCTCCGGCCTCCCCCATCCCTTGGTCAGGGTCAGACCTGACAGCTTCCCGGGGAGTTGGGGTCTGCAGGGCCTCCACTTCTGTCTCCAGGGCTTCCCTGTGTGAAGAGGCAGAGAGCCTTCCGACCTTGCAGCGGAGGGGCAGCCCGAGAGCTCGAGGCCCCGGGTGATCTGGAGTCTTTGCGAACTTTCCTGGCAGATCCCAGGGCTTCCTGCCTCCCGACCCCCCACTCCCCAGGGCCCACTTCAGGCATGGGGCGGGGCTTCATGCTCAGGCACCAGCAAAGCAGACTCACGCCCGTGAAGCCACCGACCCGGGGCTCCTGGCCTCTCCCCCAGGTGCTAGACTCGGAGCCGGCGGCTATCCCCGTTCCCCTGGAGACCCTGGTGCAGGAGCTCCCGGCCGCCTGGTGATTCCTGAGTGTTTGCTGGCCGCGGGGGTCCAGGGGCTGGGTGGCTGGGTGGGGGCCCGGGTGCAGGAGACCGTGCGAGGTCCCGAGCGGTGTGTGTGTGTGGCCCCAGGGAGTCAGCCCTGTTCAGAGGCCCCACGCTTCCTGTGTGTGGCGAGCACTCCGAGTCTTGAGAGGCTGCAGTAATGATACAACGGCCCTGAGGTGAACTGTGTGATTACGTGACTCGGTGTCGGGCGCTGTAGGAGCGTCCAAGGAGGCTTGACCTGGCCAGGCGCGTGCCCCATCAGGGCCGTGCCGTGACCAGAGCTGTGCCCACCCGGAGTGGCCGAGGACTGGGGGCCGTGTGCCCAGGCCCAGGACAAGTGTCTGCAGGGGGCGGGGCCGGATGCGAGTCCCGGCTCTTCCTGCTCCCGCCCCCTGTCGCCCAAGCCCAGGGTCTGCTTTGGACGGCCACCCTATGTCCTGACCTCGAGCCTCCTCAGGCTGCGGGGACAGGAGCTGGGGGCAGGGGGACCAGGGCCCTGGGTGACGTATGGGGGCTGGGTTGTCTCAGGGCCGGCAGGGCCCAGGGCAAGTGGGCTGTGCAGAGTGGCCGCTGACCCTGGGCCCGGGTGGCTTCTGACTTCTATGTAAAGAAGACAAATTTTCTCATCGAAGGGGAAAAACTGCCCGATTTTTATCAGGGCAAGTTGGTTAGAGTGTTAGTTAAGTCATTTGTCAAAGCTCATTTAGTTGTCAAAATTAAATCATTTCCCTCCATTTCCTGGCGGATTGGTCACAATGATAACTTTCTCTGCGCGGCATTTATCGTCCTGGCCCAATGGGGGACGGGGTCGGGGGCAGGCGGGAAGGTGTCCCCAGAGCGACATGGCGCCCTGGTCCTCCTGCGGCAGGACGATGCTGTTTCATGCGTGCTCAGCGCCTGTTATCACTCACAGCGAAGTGTTCACGTAGCGGCAGCCGCAGGCCTGGACTAAACCAGGGCGACGGGCCTGGACTAAACCAGGGCGACGCCCCTGGCTGTGTTCACAAAGCAGGGAGGGGAACATGGCGGGTTGTCAGCGCCCCCCGCCAGCAAGGCTGATGGCGGAGAGGGTGCCCTGCTCTCAGCCTTCTGACTGCAGCCGTGCGGTCAAAAAAAATTAGCATCCCAAAATAATGAGAAAAAACAATGTGGCTCGCAAGAAAAAAAGCGTCCTGCGCAGAAAAGAAGAAGAGAAAACGGCCCGGCGTCTCATTTCTCAGATGCTCCTTGGTTTCTGTGAGGTCAACCGTGTGCCTGCTCACAGCCCTCGAACAGCACGAAGGTTTGAGCTGAAGAGGGGAGGTCCCCCACCCCACCCCGGGCCCACCCCAGCCGGGCTTGCTGATTTTTCTAAATTTTTCTCAGAAAAATTTTAGGCACACACACGACTCTGTGTGTGTGTGTGTGTGTGTGTGTGTCCACACACACGTACACATGCATGTAAACTTCTGTTGATAAACACACTCAGAACAGTGTGTGTGTGTGTGTGTGTGTGTGTCCACACACACGTACACGTGCATGTAAACTTCTGTTGATAACTGCGGGACGAGCAAAGCGCACACACTGTTCCGAGCGCAGCTTTGCTCGTCGCTATAGTCTTGGCAGTGTTTGTCGGCGTGTGTGCTCACGCCTGTCTCCTGTAGCCGCTTGCTAGAGAGCGTGTGGTGTGAAGGCACTGCGTCTCATTCACCCGCTGCTTAGCCCTGTTGACAGTTGTCCTCTTAAAAATTGCACCTGACGCTGCACGCACGGCCTGCTTCAGATGTCCCGACGGACTCACGTGAGAATCCCCACGGATCAGTCCTTGGCAGTGTGAGCGCGCGTGTACAGTTCCGACGCTTAGCGCCTCCCCTGCCTGCAGCGGAGGGGTGTGCAGTGGCGCCCCTGCAGCCTCGTGAGACCGCCGGCCCAGACCTCTGCCCGCAGCAGTCACGCTTTCCTTGCCAGGTCCGCGCAGCGCCAGTCCCCTAGCTTGCGGACGCGCTGTCTCTGTGTGTTTATTGGCCCTGCGTGTTTTGCCGCCGTGAATTACCTGTGGGCAGTCTCTGCCGCCTGTCGCTTTCACATTCACGGCTGTAAACCCTCCACCGTGGTGGGTCAGCCGAGTCAGGCACTGCGACTTACGGGCCCCCTCCCGCTCGCGTCTCCGGTCCTTTCCGCACGTTTGCGTGGTCTGGCGTGTCAGCCCCTCAGGACTCTGCTCCGAGCTCTGCCCTTCCCAGAACGGCCTCCAGCGGGACGGACTCGAGCTTTCCCTGAAGCTGTCTTCTGTCCTTTCACGTGTCTTCAGTCACTCTGACTTTGCTTTCATACGGTGGCACGGTGGCCCCGGCGCTGTTTGAAGCATCACCCTGGTCGTCGGCTCAACTGCTCCTCCGAGCTTTGTCCTGCTGCCTGGTCGTCTCTCACGGATTTATGCCCTGTTCTCCAGTCACACTGTTCTCTCTCTGAGTCTGGTCCGCTCTCAGCTTGGTGATAACAGGCTTCAGCGGCTGAGACTGGCTTCTGCCTCTTCCCAGCCCCGTGTCTCCGCCTGGCTTTTCTCAGTGTGTTTGTGGCTGTTACTGCATGTTTATTTTTCAGAGGAACTTTCGTATCATTTTTTCAGTCGCCAGAAAGCAATTTTGATGTTGTCATTGAGATTGAGCTGAACGTAGACTCGTTCAGAGAGCGTTTACACCTTCATAGTTGTCTCCAGGCTTCCCGTCGGACGGCGCTGTGCGTCTTTCCATTCACCTGGAGATTCCGAGTATTCTTCAGATAGACCCTGTGCAGTTAGATAGAGCATCTTCAGTTTCTACCTGAGCATTTCATCTTTTTGGTTGCTCCTATCAATTGGGTCTTTCCTTTCACTGTAATTTTTAATTTGTCTTTGCACAGAAAGACTGTTGATTTTTTAATATTAACGGGTGANGAACAGATCAACAAGTCTTGAGTTGTAGATATCATAGACTGTATAAATCACTATATCACAGATGGCTATGTAAATTTCTCCAGTTTTTAGGACAGCCATTACCAAATTATGGCCTGCCTCCCAAGTCCAGCTTACCCTCTGCTTTTGTAGTTTTATTGGAACACATTCATTTGTTCGTATTTTCTTCTGTCCAGAGTTGCTGCTATTTTGTCTCTAACTTTAGGGGTTCCCTGGGGGCTCAGATGGTAGAGAATCTGCCTGCAATGCAGGATACCTGGGTTCCATACCAGGATTCTAGACCTGGGTCAGGAAGATCCCATAGAGAAGAGAATGGCTACCCACTCCAATATTCTTGCCTGGAGAATTCCATGGACAAAGGAGCCTGGTGGGCAACAGTCCAGGTGATCAATCGCAAAGAGTCAGACACAGCTGAGTGATTAACATTTTCAAATGAACTTTGCTGCTTTTGATGTACAATAGCAAAATTGAGTATTCCTGACAGAGATCATGTAGCCAGCACAATCTCAACAATATACCATCTTCTCTGTATGGAAACATTCAATGATCTCTACTATAGCGCATTGGATTTCTTCTGGCTAGGTGAATGAGAACCAAAATCTGCAAACAAAATCAGGAGACATTTTTGGTTTACAGGGAAGAGTATTTTTATCAGATCATTGTTAGGCGTTTGGAGTTTGAATTTTGACTGGCTGTTAGCTGAGCAACTTTGCTGCTGCTGCTGCTAAGTCGTTTCAATCATGTCAGACTCTGTGTGACCCCAGAGACAGCAGCTCACTANAGAGCACTGGATTTCTTCTGGCTAGGTGAATGAGAACCAAAATCTGCAAACAAAATCAGGAGACATTTTTTGTTTACAGGGAAGAGTATTTTTATCAGATCATTTTTAGACATTTGGAGTTTGAATTTTGGCTGGCTGTTAGCTGAGCAACTTTCCTGCTGCTGCTGCTAAGTCGCTTCAATCGTGTCAGACTCTGTGCGACCCCAGAGACAGCAGCCCACTAGGCTCCCCTGTCCCTGAGATTCTCCAGGCAAGAACACCGGAGTGGGTTGCCATTTCCTTCTCCAATGCATGAAAGTGAAAAATGAAAGGGAAGTTGCTCAGTCGTGTCCAACGCTTAGTGACTCCATGGACTGCAGCCTACCAGGCTCCTCCATCCATGGGATTTTCCAGGCAAGAGTACTGGAGACAAGCTATTTAACCTTGGATTCTTCTGTTCCCAAAGTCTCTATTACCTTATCTCTAACCTTAAAATGAACACAGATAAAAATCCTGGAACAACTTTCTTAACTGTTAAAATGTAGTACATATGCGAATTACTATTATTTATAATGATCATTTAATCCTGTTGATCAATATATTTTTCTTTCTTCAGGCTTTCACAAGCTTTATAAAATCGCAGTTCCCTGTCTTCCCAGGGCAAGATATGGTTGCAGAGCTTGTTTTTGCCAATGAAATAGGAGTCAACTCATCAGTGTCACTTCGAAGGAAATTTGGTAGGATCTTGGAACCTATTAACTAAAAACAAAGAAAGTCCATATTAGTGTTAATTTTAGCTAGTAATAATGTATAAATATTGGTTCATTAGTTGTGGCAAGTGGATGGCACTCACATATGATCAGGGAAAACAAGGTGTAGGCTTTATGTAACCTCTGTCCTATTTTTTCAACTTTTCTGCAAATATAAAGCTATTCTCAAATAAAAAGTGTTTTGAAAAGATTATCTTGACAAGAATTCCTAGGGACTCACACATTTTCTCGTTAATCAGGGTTTTCAGGGTCATATCAAGGTTGAGAATAAAATATTTCCTTTGTCATTCACTTTATTAATTCATGCATGAGTGAGTGCTAAGTCACTTCAGTTGTGTCCAACTGTTTGCAACCCTATAGATTGTAGCACACCAGGCTCTTCTGTCCATGGGGAGTTTGAGTGGGTTGCCATTTCCTCCTCCAGGGGATCTTCCTGATCCAGGGACTGAAGTGTTTCCTGTGACTCAGTATTGCAGACGGATTGTTTGCCACTGAGCCACCAGGGAAGCCCTTATTAATTCATGCAAATGTATTAATTTGTTCAAATTAATGAATATTATTAAATAGCTGTCTTACAACAGACAACATGCCAAATATTGTGCCAGGCAGAGGAGATACATTGATGACCTGATTATAGGGTTTTACCAAATTATATCTTTTCTCTTTACTTGGAAAAAAAAATATTCCTTAGGTCATTTTGAATTGTATTTGTTTTTCTTCCACTATCATTACTATAAAATATTTAGAGAGGAAAACCCTCAGTTTTTAAAGGACATACGAATTGAGTTCAGGACTCTCTGTAACAGGACTAGCTCTTAGATTTTCTTTCTGCCAGAAGGAATGGATATAAAAGTCAACTGGCCATCCCGGCTCAAAAGTAGAACAGAGAGGTCATTGTTAAGAGATGAAGATGTAATGCAGAAACCAAGAGAGCAGAACAGTGCAGCAGACACAAGTCAAAGCAATTCCCTGGTGATAAGTAATTAGCAACAGACATGCCGCTGAATGTATTGAAGACAGAATGAAACTTCTTAAATTTAGTGAATTTTAAACAAAGGCCCCAGAGTAGTTAAAGACAGAGAATGAGGACTGAACTTCAAGCAGTTGCAAACTAAGGGATTAAGTAGTCTCTGCAATCCCCTGATGTGTGCTCCAATACAGAAAAACTGCTCTGGCAATGCAAAAATAACTGAGGCAGGAAGAAATGGTGCAGAATGTGCAAAGTAGAAGATAAAGGGGTTACAGTTCTTAGTGCTGAGCAATTTGAAATTGTTATTACTACATATCATTTATATTTTGTGAACACACACACACCGATTAACCCTATGGCAGACTCTATAAAAATCTCCATTCATAGCTCAAAGTTCAGTTGATCTAAAGTTTAAGAAAAAAAACTCCACATGAAACATACGGTATCTATACAGGCTAGTTGAAAGAAATCTGACAGTTTCTTTTAAAGCTGTCATTTCAGTTTTATTCAGATAACATGGGCTTGCCTAATGGCTGAGATGGTAAAGAATCTGCGTGTAATGTGAAAGACCTGGGTTCAATCCTTGGGTTGGGAAGATTCCCTGGAGGAGAGCATGGCAACCCACTGCAGTATTCTTGCCTGGAGAATTCCCATGGACAGAGGAGCCTGGTGGGCTACAGTCCATGGGGTCACAAAGGGTCTGACATGACTGGCTAAGCACAGCGGCACACAGCACAGATAACATGCTCTGTGGTTTTGTATGCATTCTCATCATAGCACTAAGAGTTTGGAATTAGGAATCCTCATTTACAAATGAAGATTCTAGTTCACATAAGTAAATTAAACCACCAAATGTCACTGCTGTTTAGTTACTAAGTCGCGAATAACTCTTTTGAGACTGCATGGACTGTAGCCTACCAGGGTTCTCTGTCCATGAGATTTCCCAGGCAAGAATATTGGAGTGGGTCACCATTTCCTTCTCCAAAACTACTAGATGTTAGGTAGCAAATTAGCACTGGATCCAGATTCAAACCCATCTTCCTAACAAGTACTTTCAAAATTCTGATGATCAGAGTAGACAAAATTAATTTTGATCCCCTTATCTCTTATCTGCATTAGCCAGAATTATATCTGGGTGGTAGACTGAATAATACATATATTTCTCACCAGTGAAACTGATCTTGGAGAGCTGGTTGGAAACAGAAGAGGGGGGAGTCTGATTATTTGCTATAGTTTTTCATGAAACACTAAGGTCTTTAACCTGGAATGCATGGAGCGGGGCTGAGTGGGATGATGGAATGGTTGGGCCAAAAAAATAATTTTCATGAGAGATAGCAACTCCTTTGAGAGATATCTCTTCCTTGAAAGACAGCAGGATTGAGTTAGCAGAGAGATGTTTGCATCATCCAGCAGGATATATATATATATATATATGTCTTATCTTCCCAATCTATAACTTGTGTTGGCCTTTCTCTTCTGCAGCTTACTGATTTGGGGAGAATTTTTATATTGAAACATATCAAAAATTAAAAAACATATGGGACTCATTTAAATGTTAAGTAATAATAATAAAACAAACACCAGAGCAGCCAATACCAAACCAACAGTTTTGTCATCCTTAAGCTATCTTTACTCATTTCTTTTCCTCCCTACAAGGGGTAACCTTAATCATGAATTTTATCTCTACCATTTCCTGGCTTTTTTCTGTAGTTTTACCACCTACTTATTGTCTGTAATTAATAAATTGCTTAGTTTTGGTTGGTTTTGACCCTTTATATAAATATGATGATCATATACTCTTATTTTAGGCTTCCCAGGTAGCTCAGATGGTAAAAAATCCACCTGCAGTGTAGGAGACCTGGGTTCGATCCCTGGGTAGAGAAGAGAAGGAAAATGATCCTGGAGAAGGAAATGACAACTCACCTCAGTAATCTTGCTTGGAGACTCCATGGAAAGAGGAACCTGGCGGGCTACAGTCCATGGGTTTGCAAAGAGAGTTGGACGTGACTAAGCGACCGACACACATACACACATACATACTCTTATTTTAGCCATCATCAGTTGGGAGTCATTCCTGTTAATATGGATGAATTTTTGTTTCCTGGCGATTACTATTTTATTTCATGAATGTTTCAGTTTATTTACTCATTTAGCTGAGCTGCACATTTAGGGTTTTCCCCAGTATTTTACTAATACTGGTGTTGTTACTGTGAATATTCTGGTGTCTGGCTCATGTGATCCAGAGCACAAATGCAAGTTTACCAGGAAATGTACCAAAGAGATGAGATGCTGTGGAGCATGGCATTAACCTGTTCAAATTTACTAGGTAATTCCATTTTTCTCCCAAAATAGTTCTATCAATTTATGCCCCACTAGCAATGGGTAATAGTCCTCCATTGTTCCAAATCCTCATCAATATTTTCTATAATCCAGTTGCATACATAGTTTTACCAAACTGTGGGAAAAAAAGTGAAAGTGTTAGTTGCTCAGTCACGTCCAATTCTATGCAACCCTGTGGGCTGTAGCCTGACAGGCTCCTCTATCCATGGGATTTCCCAGACAAGAATAATGAAAATGGGTGCCATTTCCTTCTCCAGAGGATCTGTCCGACTCAGGGATCAAACCTGGGTCTCTTGCAGGCAGATTCTTTACCATCTGAGCCACCAAAATTGGTTTATGTGAAATACTGGCTTAGTGGCTTAAACTTTTATTTCTCTGATAGTACAGTTAAACAGTACTCTATATAGTTATGGTCATTTGTGTTTCTACTTCTAAGGACTAACCATTTGTGTCTTTTCTCATTTTATTTTCATTTCTTTCTTTCTCATTAATAGCAATTCTTTGTGTGTTCTGGACAGGAGCTTTTTGTCAACTCTATGTATTAACCTATCCTCTTCCTGGATGTGGCTTTATCACTCTTTTTGTGGTATCTTTTGATAATTAAGAGTTTGCACTTTTAATTTTAATGTGGTTAGATTTATCAAGTTTTCCCCTTATGTTTTATATTTTTATGTCCATTATAATTTTCTAAATAGCCCTTTAGGAAGGTTGTGTCTGGTTTATAAAACTATGTTCCTCTGTTGTATAGGTAATATTTATAATCACTGAAGCCTACTTAGACTCAGTCTTCAAATTTTCCTTTCAGTTTAATCCTTCTCAAAACTTTTTCTGACCTTCTCTTTCCCACTTTCTTGTCTGAACCTTCTCTGTGAGATATTACCATAACTAATTGAAAATTATTTCTAATACCCCTAGAGTCTGAATTAAGAATTACTTCATACGGGTTTAAATATCAGCCTCTTTCCACCAAGTTTCCTCACATCCGGTCTACTTCCTGAAAGGTCAGGGACTTCAGGGTTTTCCTTTCTTCTGAAATCATAGCAATCACAGGCTCTGTGCGTTTCTTCATCTCGTCTGTGGAGAAATATTTTATTTTTTTAAAAGAAAGAGAGGTGAAAGAAGGTTTTCTTTCTAATCCCTTATAGAGAAACATGTCCTTTTGTAGCCAGATGTACATCAAGACGCAATCATTTGCTCTGATTTTTAATCACACTTGAATGAATTGTTTACCTTAAAAATGGTACAATTAAATATATTTTCAGGTTTCTGTTCAGCCACGTAATGTGGCTCTCAGTCCAGGCTTGCTCCTAACCACAAAATTTTCCACCAAACAATAGATGCACAGAAATGTCTGCAATCCTAATAAAAGATACAGATAATCTTCCCCATAGGTTTTACCTGTAATGAAGTGAAGAAGCAGTATTCTGGAGAAAACGTTGGGTTGCAATTTAGAAGATATAGTCAGTTGACCTTCAGTATCCATGGAGGATTAGTTCCAGGACTCCTCTCGATACCAAAATTCACAGATGTTCAAGTTTCTTATATGAAAACTGGTTACTATGTGGAGTGGTTAAATCTGGACATGAGACCCACGGATACTGAAGGTCAACTGTCTTTTAGCTTTAGTTCTTCTGTTAGAATCACTCTCTTTTCCTCAGATTCCTCCTCTATCAAATGAGAGTACTGAACCAACATTTTTAAAGTCTTTCATTGTTATTGTTTCAATATGTACTTATTGTTTTAACTCTGTTTCTGGAAGACCCCCACATTTTCAAATGGTCAGTCAGTACATGTCCTTCTTGTTAGGCAAGCAGTTTTATTAGTGGAGGGGGGGCTGTTAAAGCCCTTCAAACTCCTGGTATTTTGGGATACGGTTGGAGGCATTTCACCAGGTTGACTAAATATAACCAGGGATAGTATCTTACTCCAGACCCTGACCTCATTTACTGCTGTGGAAGAAAACAAACTTAATTCTGTCCAGCTGTTTTTTCCAGCCATAGTTTCATTGTCAGTGAGCTCAGACAAAACTTACAATATTACTTTCAATATAAGTTGGCCTTGACAATATATTGGTGTACCTAATTTCTGATTCACTTCCAAGGAAGAAAGCATTATGATTAAAACATGCTTGAATTTACTTTTTACTAAATCTTTTACTTTTCTTTTTTCATCTCCTCCACACAAATATATAAAACAAATTTTCAAGTATAAGACAAAAATAATTCTAAAATTCATTTTTATACATAGAAAGTATAAGGTGAATTAACATACAAATGCTTACAATGGGATAAGAACTTAGGTTCTCTAGTCGTTCATCTAAAAATTTTTATTGAAAATTAACCTATGAAGATTGTATCAGGCTAACTCTTGTCCCAGGATCTTCCCAGGTGGCTCTAGTGGTAAAGAATCTGCCTGCCAGTGCAGGAGATAAAAGACTCTGATTCCACTCCTGGGTCAGGAAGTTCCTCTGGAGTAGGAAAAGGCAACCCACTCCAGTATTCTTGCCTGGAAACTTCCATGGACAGAGGCGCTACAGTCCATGGGGTCACAGAGAGTCAGATATGACCAATCACATGCACACTTTTGTCCCAGCTATCATAAAATTTCTAATGAGAGGAAAGATAACATAATAGCTTCAGTAAGCATTATTGCTTAGTCTAGAAGTATCTAAGAAATAGAACCATTTTTAGAGCTTAATATTTCTTTCTAAGTCCCATTCTGCTGGAGGAAAATGGCATCAGTTCTTCCCAAGTATAACTGTAACGTTATGCCACTGATCCTGGGTTACTGTGAGGACATCACNCCTCAGATTCCTCCTCTATCAAATGAGAGTACTGAACCAACATTTTTAAAGTCTTTCATTGTTATTGTTTCAATATGTACTTATTGTTTTAACTCTGTTTCTGGAAGACCCCCACATTTTCAAATGGTCAGTCAGTACATGTCCTTCTTGTTAGGCAAGCAGTTTTATTAGTGGAGGGGGGGCTGTTAAAGCCCTTCAAACTCCTGGTATTTTGGGATACGGTTGGAGGCATTTCACCAGGTTGACTAAATATAACCAGGGATAGTATCTTACTCCAGACCCTGACCTCATTTACTGCTGTGGAAGAAAACAAACTTAATTCTGTCCAGCTGTTTTTTCCAGCCATAGTTTCATTGTCAGTGAGCTCAGACAAAACTTACAATATTACTTTCAATATAAGTTGGCCTTGACAATATATTGGTGTACCTAATTTCTGATTCACTTCCAAGGAAGAAAGCATTATGATTAAAACATGCTTGAATTTACTTTTTACTAAATCTTTTACTTTTCTTTTTTCATCTCCTCCACACAAATATATAAAACAAATTTTCAAGTATAAGACAAAAATAATTCTAAAATTCATTTTTATACATAGAAAGTATAAGGTGAATTAACATACAAATGCTTACAATGGGATAAGAACTTAGGTTCTCTAGTCGTTCATCTAAAAATTTTTATTGAAAATTAACCTATGAAGATTGTATCAGGCTAACTCTTGTCCCAGGATCTTCCCAGGTGGCTCTAGTGGTAAAGAATCTGCCTGCCAGTGCAGGAGATAAAAGACTCTGATTCCACTCCTGGGTCAGGAAGTTCCTCTGGAGTAGGAAAAGGCAACCCACTCCAGTATTCTTGCCTGGAAACTTCCATGGACAGAGGCGCTACAGTCCATGGGGTCACAGAGAGTCAGATATGACCAATCACATGCACACTTTTGTCCCAGCTATCATAAAATTTCTAATGAGAGGAAAGATAACATAATAGCTTCAGTAAGCATTATTGCTTAGTCTAGAAGTATCTAAGAAATAGAACCATTTTTAGAGCTTAATATTTATTTCTAAGTCTCATTCTGCTGGAGGAAAATGGCATCAGTTCTTCCCAAGTATAACTGTAACGTTATGCCACTGATCCTGGGTTACTGTGAGGACACCACTATAACACCACTATTGGCCTTGGTCTGGTAGCCTTAACCTTACTAATGTCTGAAATTTTGTAGTTTTTTCTTGTTGCTTCTGGAGCAGAGGAACATTTTGGTAGATTTCCTATTTGCCTGGTTACTCTGTACAAACGTTTCACTCACTGGCTGGGGAAAGGGTGCCAGGAAATGGCACCAGGAAAATGGTTGCCAGGAAATGGTGCTCTGATATCTCTTCATCTTGCTACTCACTTGCCCCACAAAGGGCCAGGGTGGTAGGTCTAGTGGCTGGTATTTCTTTCTAGTCTTGGATAAATTGTTCTCAGTTCCTCTTTCCAGGTAAGACATCTCTTCTCTAAAGTGATCACATTTAAAATTAAAGGAAGAAAAGCATCAAGTCATTCAGAGATTGACAGAGCAGATGCAGCATGGCCTAGTTTTGTTTGGATAATTAATATATAAAAAATGCATATTCTAAATATATTTCTTCAGTTATTTATTTCAACAGTCCCATGATACAAGCACTTATGATTTTACCAATAAAAATTAAAATTCATTTTGTTAAGGAATGCCAAAATTCTCAGCAAATGTATATGGATACAATGATCTTAATTATGTAAAGTCATAAAATTAAAAATATATGTGAAATAAGATACAGTGGGGTATTTGACCTTGAAGGAGAGGGAGAAAATCCCTGAGAAATAGTTGAGATTTGAAGCATTGAAGCAGCAGCCGAATGGAAAGCTGAAAGAAAAGCTTCGGGTTAAGAGGATACTATGTGTGAAAACCCTTAGATGACACATAAGTGAAATGCTCAATGAACTTGATGAAGACTAGAGTTATACTATCAAGCACAAAGGTGAGCAGGCCACAAAGTGAGCCAGAAGACTAAGGCAGCAGAGATGCTGCCTGGCCTTGAGAACAGAGATAGTTTTATGGTTACCTTGGTATCTGATTCTAAGTTCACCATAAAGCTAACAAACAAAAAACTAGAGGAAGAAAATGAAGGAAAGCTGTATTAGTTTATTATTGCTGTTGGATGAATTCTAACAAATTTAGTGGCTTAAACACTCAAATTTATCTTCCAGTTTTTGAGGCCAGAAGCCCAAAATTATGTCTGTATGGAATTAAAGTCAACAGGGCTGCATTCCTTTTGGAGGCTCTAGTAAAGAATCCATTCTTTGCCTTTGCCTGCCTCTAGGGTCTGCCTGCTTGCCTTGATCCATGGACTCCTGCCAACAATGACATCACTCTGACCTAAGATTTCACTGGCATGTCATCTCCTTCTCTGACTCGAGCCTCCTTTTATGAGGGCCCATGTGATTGCGTTTCACTAAGCTAATCCAGAATAATCCCTTCATCCAAAGATCCTTAACATAGTCACATCTGCAAAATCTCTTTGACCATGTAAGGTAACATTCACAGGTCCAAAATTATCACAGAGACATCTTTGGGGGACTATTAAAATGCCTACCACAAGGCCTAAATAATTATAAAGATTTTAGAAAGAAGATTATTTATAAAATCAAATGTATTAATTGCATTGGTATAATATTAATTACTAAAAAATGGACTAGAATTTAATATTATACCAATGCAATTAATGTATTTCACCCTTTCAAATTGTGGTGCTGGAGAATACTCTTGAGAGTCCTGCAAGGAGATCCAACCAGTCCATCCTAAAGGAAACCAGTCCTGAATATTCATTGGAAGGACTGATGTTGAAGCTGAAACTCCGATACTTTGGCCACCTGATGCAAAGAACTGACTCATTTGTAAAGACCCTGATGCTGGGAAAGATCAAAAGCAGAAGGAGAAGGGGATGACAAAGGATGAGACGGTTGGATGGCATCACCAACTCGATGGACATGAGTTTGAGCAAACTCCAGGACATAGTGGAAGGGCAGGGAAGCCTGGCACGCTGAAGTCCATGGAGTAGCAAAGAGTCAGACATGATTTAGCAACTGAACAACAATGTTAAATGCTAAGCAAATGGGCTACCAGAACACTTATTCAGTGGTTAAAAAGAAAATGGAACAGAATAGATAACAAAGAATGGGATCTTATTTTACCTAATGATTCATTAAAATGTAAAGGATATAGGCAAAGTGAAAATGGGTTAAATTATCGAGAGTTGATTAACGACTTTTATTTTTTCCTCCTATAAACAAAACTATTTGGAGGGATAGGCTAGCTTCAGGTGGGAAATGTTTACTTCCTTGTTAAAGAATCAAGGTAGAAGGGTGATAATTGGTTTAACAGACGTGTTGGATCTCTTCTCTTTGCCCTTGCAAATCTACTTTCTACCTCTTCCTACTCTGATCTCCGTTCCAGGAATCTGACTTTCATAGATTACATCAAAGAACGCCCTTGTCCCTTGACTTCTGATTGGGCTCGTCCAACAGGGAGCCTCAGAAAGAAAGATAATGGTTTGCTTGAGTAGTTTTCAAAACCAGCTTCCATTACAATTCTGCAGTGACCCATCCCTTTTCACAATGCTATTATTTTTTTTATGACTGTATATTAGAATTCAACACAGGTATAAAAAAGCATGTAAGAAATAAATGTTGCATTTTCACACTGTGTACATTCCTAGAACAAGAAACATACCACGTCCAATAGCCCATGCTCCCTCCTCACTGTCTTCCTAATATCTATCACACACACATAACTGCTATACTGAATTCTAACACTATAGTTCATTTTTGCCAGTTGAACTTTTTATAAATGAGATCATAAAATATCATAAGTTATATTTGATGAATTCACTCAACATCTGTCTATATATTCTTTGATTTTCAAATATTTGGGGTTGGGGATTTTCTAGTTATCTTTTGGTTATGGATTTTTAGCTTAACTCCACAAAAATCAAGAAATATCTCCAGTAAAGAGAACACTACTTATTCAAATTCTTCCTTTCCCATCTGACAAAGCCTGCAATTGGGAAATCAATCACTCCTTCTTTGGCTTGTAGTGTTTGATTGGGTTCTGAAGCTGAATCCAGCCTCTGTTCCCTGACATTGAATTAAATCTTGGAGACAGAGTTTTGGATGAAGTAGAAAGGAATAACTTTATCCAATTTGCCAGGCAAAAGGGGCTACAGTGGGCTAAAGCCCTCAAAATTATGTGTTCCAACCTGGAGGGGTTAGGAGTTTTCTAGTAATGGTTCAAGGAGAGCATGATCAGCTTGTGGACATTCTTCTGATTGGTTGGTGGTGAGGTTAAGTGGGAGTCAGTGTCATCACCCTTCTGGTTCCAACATGACTAGTGTCTACATGCGTGTAGGAAACATTCAGTTAACATCTCCTATCTGATGGTGGCTTTAGTATGTGCAAAACTGCTCAGAGAAGATTGTTACATATACTTTAGCCACCTGATGCAAAGAATCAACTCATTGGAAAAGACCCTGATGCTGGGAAAGACTGAAGACAGGAGACAAGGGGGTGACAGAGGATGAGGTGGTTGGATGGCATCACTGACTCTATGGACGTGAATTTGAGCCAACTCCAGGAGATGGTGAAGGACAGGGAAGCCTAGCGTGCTGCAATCCATGGGGTAGCAAAGAGTCGGACATGACTTAGTGAACAACAACATATCCCCTGAAGAGGAACCAGGACCCTTCTCCAAGGCTGCATTAGTGTTTCTTGACTATGCTTCCTTTGTCTCTGCAGCCCCTCCCTTCCCTAATTAGCAACTGTTTGAACCTGTCCACTAGAACTCAGGGAAGATCTAGGAGGCCAAACGAAGCCTATGTCCTATAATGAAGAAATGCGGGACACAGAAAGGCTTTTCTGCTCAGGAGCCACACAGAGTCCTGCTGTTTCAGTACTATGACTTGTGTAGGCATTAGGAGAGAAAATCATCTTTCTATATTCAATGGCCACTACTGTTCCAAGCCTGGCCCATGTAATCCACAGTCCTCTACATTGTACCTGGAGACAATCTGCATGCAGCTGGAAGGTGCAATGGCAGCCTCATGTGAACCTGTGCCTCAGTGAAGCACAAATTCCCCTCTTCATCAAGAAACACAGATGACACCTTCAGCTTTGGGATTCTGTGAATGTCGTAAAATAACAAAGTGCTTGAGGTGCATATATCTGCCTTCCAAAGGCAGAAAAATGAAGTCTAACTATAAAGCCAGATTAACTTTGTCCATTTAAAAATATATCCCTAAATGTATAGTAAGATATTTACTCAAATAATATATCCATCACTCTAGGTAAGTTGTAGGTCTTTTCATGGAATTATCTTAGCCTTTAAGCAATGTTTCTTTTAAATCTTGTAACAGGAAAATCATCCTTTAAAAGTGAGTGTTGGTTTTGGAAATAGATTTGAAGTGTCTCAGTATAAAGATTAAGGAATGACCTGGGCAGTATCATTTTGGGTCAAAAATAAGGTGACACTGCAAAGTAAGAAGACTGGCTTGTGTGGATGATAACTATCTTAATTTAGGCGGCTATAACAAAAATGGTGGAGACTGGGGTTTTCTACCTACAGAAACTTCTCACAGTGCTGAAGGCTGGGAGGTCCAAGGTCAAGACACCAGCCCATTCTGTTCCTGGTGAGGGCCCTCTTCTTGGTTTGCCAAAGGACTTCTTTCTGTGTCCTCGTGTGGCAAAGAAAGCATCTTTCCTATGGCGCTTCCTGTAGCATCGCTTACCTCATTCTTGAGAACTCCATCCTCATTACCTCCCAAATGCTCACCTCCAAATACCACCACAGTGGGGATTAGGTCTTAAACATACAGATCTGTGGGTGGCATCAAAATTTAGACCATAAAAATAATTGACTGAAGGTAGCCCAGGAAAGAGCAGTTCAGCTGTGTTTAAAGAAATGACACAATACTCTTGCCCAAATA
>SJYA01002090.1:787323-854709 GCA_006410615.1 Neotragus moschatus
TTACATGTTTAGCAAAGGCTGAAATTGCCAAGCCACTGTGTGTGCATAAATTCAGCTTTATTGATATTATTAATAACTTACAGTTTCCAAAGTGATTTTACCAATCCAAACTACTATCAACATTGTGTAAAAGATCCAGCTGCCTTATTTCTTCAACAGGTGACTGTCAGAATTTTTAGGATTTAGTTTTTCAAGTGGGTTCATAGGGGTAGCTTAGCATAGTGTTAATTTGCATTTCCTTGATGATAAATAATGATAAAATAAGCTTTATTTAGAATAATTTTATTTATAAAATGCTTGCTTACGTCCTTTGACCCATGTCTATACGTATTGTACAGTTACATTTGTTTCATTAATTCATAACAATTATTTACATATTCTGGATATAATTTCTTTGTCAGATATATGATTACAAAGAGCCTCCTCCATTCTGTGGCTTGCATTTTAGCTCTCTTCATATGTGGCTTGCATTTTAGCTCTCTTCATAGTGTTTTTTCAATGAGCAAAATTTGCTATTTTAATTGTCTAATGTTTTACTTTATGATCAGTGATTATGCGTGTGTGCACGAGCACATGTGTATGTGTATATTGGTGCATGTCTTCCCACATTTCATCTTTTAGGTTTCTTTGTTATTTTTATTTATTTTTTTGAAGATAATTGCTCTATAATGTTGTGTTGGTTTCTGCCAACAATGTGAATCAGCATACTCATGAGATATTGGTCAATAATTTCTTTCTCTTTTTTGCATGGTTTTTGTCAAGTTTTCTGTTAAGGTAATGTTGGGCCCATAAAACAAGTTTACAAATGTTTCTTACTTTTCTGTCTTCTAGGAGAGGTTTGTTTTTTTTTAAGATTGGTGGGGTTTTTTTGCCCCTTAAATGTTTAGGAGAATTCACTAGTGAATATATTTGACTCTCTAGATTTATTTGTGGAAATGTTTTCAATTAAGAATTCAACAATTTTGTTCATATTTTTCTATTTCTCTCCCTGTTTGCTTGAGTGAGTTTTAATCTAAATTGTCAAATGTATTACGGTGAAGGTTTCCCAATATTTTTTTTCAGTTTTTAAATTGTGATATGTATAGTGATGGATTATTTTTCATTCTTTAAGTGAATAACTTTATTTATAAGCAGTTGTAGAGTTACAGCAAAGTTGAGCAGAAAGTACAGTGATTTCCCCTATATTCTTTGTCCCCACACACATAGAGCCTCCTTCAGCATCTGTGTTCTGTGTCAGAACAGAACTTCTACCACAGTTCATGAGCTGACACTGACACATCACTAGCAGTCAATGCATGTAGATTACATTAGGGCTAACACGAAGTGTTTTACTGTCTACAGGTTATGGCAAGTATATAGTGACATATGTCCACCACTGCCATGTTACTATCATAGGATGGTTTCACTGTCTTAAAAATCCCCATGTGCTCCATTTTACTCCTCCATGCCCTCAAACCCTATCACTGACCTTTTTACTGTCTCTATAGTTTGGTTGTTTTCCAGATCCTCATATACTTGGGATCATACAGTATATAGCCTTTTCAGATGGATATCTTTCACTTAGCAGCCTTTGTGTATTCCCAGCAGAGAGAATAGTATCACATTTGTCCATTTATATTTTTCACTTATTTTACCTTTCTTTGCTTTGGCATTCTGTCAAAAATATAGCCTCCGGGATAAATCTGGAAGAGATACCATTATTCCCTTTTTGACAGAGGAAGAAATAATGAATTGAGTGTCAGTTACAGTAAGCGACATAACCAAGTTTATGTAACCAGTCAATCAACAGATCAGGGACTTGAACTTGCCTGTGCTTAGGGCTGTGGCCAGAACCTATGAGCAGATCTGACTGTGGCGAGGTGGGAAAGCATCTGTGTTAATGGTCATAAAAAGCAAAAATAAAGAACCTCAAGGTGCTGAAATGCTGTAAACAAATCTGAAATTAACAATGATGAATAAATAGAATGATGAGTGTCAAAGCAAAGGGTGTGATGAGATTTGAAAGATTTTGTTTTCATTGAGTCTGTCATTTTAGGGTTTATGACTTTAGGCAAGATCATTGTATTTCTTAATTGTCAGTTTCCTCCTTTGTGGGATGGTGACAGATGACATCAGCAACGCCAACAAAAGCAGAAATGTTGACTTGCTCTAAGAATAAAGTGAAACTACATATATAAGAACACTTCAAAGTTATAAAATATGTCATTCAATCTCAGGCTAATTTTATACTAATTATTGTCCCTGTTAGTCTTTCCAAAGTTTTCATACCTTAAAAAACAGTTACTTCTGGGACTTCCTTAGTGGTCCAGTCATTAAGACATGGGGTCCCAAGGCGGGGGGCATAGGTTCGATCCCTGATCAGGGAAGTAAGATCTCACATGTGGCATAGCTTGGCCAAGAAAATCCAAAACCCATCATTTCTTGTTTCTATAAAACAGATTCTTACCTAATAGAAGATTTTATCTATCACTTTATATCTCTTTCTTTTATTTTTGGTATTGAGTGAGTACATGTGTCCATGGGCCACCGATTGTTGGAATAATAAACCTGGGCTTGAAGAATTATGATTTCAGGTGGGTAGAGTTAAGTAATTGTACTGACATAAGTCTATTTTCCCCAAGATAGTCTAAGTCATAAATATTGTGGTGCTGAAATTCAACAGAGACAATACATACACTCTGCACCAAATTGTTATTTTAAATCATTTCTCTCTAGAATTATTGGAAGTTAGCAATAGAACAAATTAAAATAATCTACTACTATTATCATCTTTTAAATAATAGTAATAATAGTATTGTTATAGTGGCTCAGCCTATAGTGGCTCAGCATCTGCCTGCAATGCCGGAGACCTGGGTTCAATCCCTGGGTTGGGAAGATCCCCTGGAGAAGGAAATGGCAACCCACTCCAGTACTCTTGCCTGGAAAATTCCATGGACTGAGGATCCTGGTAGGCTACAGCCCATGGGGTCACAAGGATTTGGACAGGACTGACTGCACTTTCACTTTCAATAATAATATTAATGTAATATAGTGAATCTTGCATGAACTTTTGTTAGAATTAATCCTGTTGGCAAAGAACACTAAAACAATATTTAATAAGAATTTCAATAGATGGAAACCTAAATAAAAATTTTCTCCACATTTTCTACTTTTAGATGTTAGAAGAAATAGAAGGGAAATGAGAAATAAAGGAAAACAAACAAAAAGCAGGAAAAGAATGAAGAAGGAAAATGTTGCTTTTAATGGAGTGTCCATGATAAGAATTTGAGAGTGGATGGGTTCAAAGTTTTGGCATGTATAAAAAAATACTCTGAGAGAATAATGTGAATGGCAAGCTTTTCCTTTTAAAGTAGGATTGGGTGATCATTGTTGAGATAAGAGAGGTAATTTATAAGAGCTCTTACAGAATCACAAGATTGGACAGGAAGAAGGAAGATGCCCTGGATGAGAACAGTATGAAAAATGCTTTCTATTTGTTAAATCATTTAAACTTTAAAATTACTCATTTTTAAAGATATCACTTAACCCATTGTGCAGATAAAGAAATGGGGTTCTGAGAAGTTACACTGCCTGCCCAACATATAATAGAGCTGGGATTCAGCTTCACCCAATTCTGCTTAAATGTAAGTCCTTGCTTGTTTGTTGATATCACACTGAACTAACAAAGGTAAACATACAAATCCATAAAATTTAAATGGGAAGGGCAAGATGAGGTCATTAAAAACTTCAAATAAAAAAGTAGCAAATGGATAATTATAACTTCCTTCTCCCATCAGTAATTTCACCTCATTTCCCCTCTTACAGTCCATCAGCTAGTCAAAGTTTCTTATCTAGAGGTTGACCCTAAACTTTACTTTTAAAAGATGCAAATCTTGAGAGATCCTATTTCTACTGCATCAAGACAGTTTCCACCAAATCGTTACGATAGGTATCACCGCAAATCACCTGAGTGCCCTGTGTGGCAGAGAAGGCAGGGGCACCCCACTCCAGTTACTCTTGCCTGGAAAATCCCATGAAAGGGGGGAGCCTGGAAGGCTGCAGTCCATGGGGTCGCTGAGGGTCGGACGCGACTAAGCGACTTCATTTTCACTTTTCACTTTTATGCATTGGAGAAGGAAATGGCAATCCACTCCAGTGTTCTTGCCTGGAGAATCCCAGGGTCGAGGGAGCTTGGTGGGCTGTCATCTGTGGGGTCGCACAGAGTCGGACACGACTGAAGTGACTTAGCAGCAGCAGCAGCAGCCCTGTGTGGTCCTCTATGCTACGTCTTGTATCAGCACCTACTTCCTCTTGGTAATCAGGATCAGTCACCCAGTCCTAGGCAGTTATCATGTCTTAATGTGTAGATTCAGCCATATAAAGAGTTCAAAATGCCAGAGACCGTCTTCAGTTTTACTTTATTAGAACAATGCAGTTAGCCCTGGTGTAATCTTCTACTTGGGAACAGGAACCTTTGAAAGAATCATTTGCCAGGGCAAGGAAAAAAAGCAAAAAAGCAAGTGTATCAGGTGTAATAATGAAAGAGGCCCCTCCCAACTGTATCCTTTTCATGTTTTAGTGTAATATTTGAATTTGATGTTTTATATCTTTTTTTAGGCACCATATGGTGAGCATTTTTGTATGTTTCTAATATTATTAGAAAGCACAAATTTAGGATCTTCATAACATTTGGGTGGAATTTGAAATGTTTATTCCAATCCCTTCCTGGTGAATTATTAGATCATTTATAAATAGTTCCATTAGGACTAATGCTTCAGTGAACAACTTCCTACATAAATCTTTATATAAAATAAGCAGTATTTGGTGTAGAGAAGATGGCAATCAATTGCAAGAGAAAAGAGAACTAGGAGGAAAGGCATGAAGGCAAATGTGATGATATAATTTGGAAAACAATGACTCTAAGGTGCCTAAAGTTTGTGCATGAGTGTGTGACTTAGCCATACAAGAAATTTACACTGTGATGGTGATAAAATGGATTTCTGAGAGTTCGTGTGTCATACAGACAGTAATTAAAACAGCCAGATTGGATTGCTAGTCTCACCATTTACCAACTGCGTGAATGTTCGTGCATTCATTTTCCCATACATAAAATGCGGGGTAATAGTACTGACTGCATTGGAAATTTATGAGGTTAAATGTGATAATGTAGGAAAAGTGTTAAATATCTGCCATATATAAAGCTATCAACAAATGTTTACAATGATTATTATTGTTATCATGAACTCCACCACTATTATCAGTACCACTTTTACTATTGATGCCCATTTAACAAGTTTTATGTCCAAGGTTTCCATTAGGCTATGAAGAAAAAAAAAATAATGACATCGTTAAAATGATTCTGGCTTTGATATCTGGTAGAATAAGTTTCAAATTACTTACTCTGTGATGATGGACCTATTATTATTCAACATTTTTGAAGTTGTTTCTTCTACTCTAGGATAAAGATGTGAACATCAACCAACATATGATTGGTCTGAGAATAAAGAGTTTATATGTTAGAGCATTTGATCTAATAGACATTTGGTATAGATTTTCTATTAAATATATTATTATTATTGCAGCTTCTGCATTTGGGTGTGTATGTGTGGCTAGAGAGCCTGGTGGACTACAGTCCAAAGAGTCGCAAATAGTCAGATATGACTAAACGATCTTAGCGTGCACGCATGCACGTGTGGCTAGAATATAGGTCTTCCTGCCATGCAGTAGTTTCAATGCAATCATGACTCCAGAAATCACAGCAGAGTCTCTGCTAACAATCCATCCTTATTTTACAATGAAAGGCTCAGAGGAGAAAAAGGACCAACTTTCCAGAATTAATATCTCTGGAGGATTGTTTCCCTTTGGTTAATTGAGAGTCAGTTGTAACAAAGGAAAAAAAATGGGCATTTTCCTGAATAGTTTTGCTAATCATCACAGACAGAATAGTAGGAGCTCTTGTAGGAAAAAGAGCAATGGTTAGATGGGGAAAGGATGGCCTTCTACACTGGCCCTCAGAACAACTTTGTCTGAGATTTAGACCTTTGTTTTCCTGCTCACTGTTTTGAGGGTATGAGTGGGTGACATTTTGGTCTCCTTCAATCAAACTCTCCTTCCACAAAAATGAGAATGACGTGAAGACCATCTTATCTCCCCCCCAAATTCCCTAATCAGTCTCTGGATAAAGTATCTTTTCCTGTCTTCCAGTTTCCTTTGTTATCATCCACAGAAGCAAAAATATATGCTTCATGAGATTCAACAGATCTCTTCCACTCTGTGACCTTTCCCAGAGACTAGATAAGAAAGGGAGACAAAGTCAAGAAATCAGTCTCCACTGAATATTAACCAGGCTTAGTGGAAGTATCATTACTTTCTCCTGTGTGTATGAGGCTGCCATGGGCATCCTAGTGGTGACCAACACACAAAAGGAAGAGCATTTCTCCTTTAACTACATCTTCTACAGCCGCTGGTGTTTTTCAGTCACTAAGTTGTGTGCGATTCTTTGTGATCATGTAGACTGCAGCACGGCAGGCTCCACTGTCCTCCACTACCTTTTGGAGTTTGCTCAAATTCATGTCCTCTGTGTCAGTGATGCTATCTAACCATCTCATCCTCTGCCACTCTCCTTTTCATTTTGCTTTCAATGTTTCCCAGCACCAGTGTCTTTTCCAATGAGTTGGCCCTTCACATCAGGGGGCCAAAATATTAGAAAGTCAGCATCAGTCCTTCCAATGAATATTCGGGGTTGATTTCTTTTAGGATTGACTGGTTTAATCTTGCAGTCTAAGGACTCTCAAGAATCTTCTCCAACCCCACAATTCAAAAGCATCAACTCTTCAGCACTCAGACGTTTTTATGGTCCAACTCTTACATCCCTACATGACTACTGGAAAAACCATAGCTTTGATTGTATGGAACTTTGTTGGCAAAGTGATGTCTCTGCTTTTCAATACACTATCTAGGCTTGTCATAGCTTTCCTTCCAAGAAGCAAGCATCTTCTAATTGCAGGGCTGCAATCACCATCCCCAGTGATTTTGAAGGCCAAGAAAATACAATCTATCACTGCTTCTACTTTCCCCCCTTCTATCTGCCATGAAGTGAAGGGACCACACTGGTGAAATGCTCCATTTACAAAGAAAATGTTGGAGGAGGAAGAGAAGATGGCGGAGGAATAGGACGGGGAGACCACTTTCTCCCCCACAAATTCATCCAAAGAACATTTCAACGCGGAGTAAAATCTACAAAACAACTTCTGAATGCTGGCAGAGGTCGTCAGGCATCCAGAAAAGCAAAACATTGTCTTCAAAAACAGGTAGGAAAAATATAAAAGATGGAGAAACAGACAAAGGAGCAAGGGAGGGAGCTCCATCCCGGGAAGGGAGTCCTGTCCCAGGAAGAGAGTTTAAAGAAGAGAGGTTTCCAAATGCCAGGAAACTCTCTCACTGCCGAATCTGTGGCAAGCCTTGAAAGCACAGAGGGCAACATAACAGGGAAGAAAAACAAAAAAATAATTAACACCAACAGATTACGAGCCCAATGGTAACTCCCCCAGCGGAAAAGGCAGAGCAGACGCATGCATCCGCCACTAGCAGGTGGGGGCTGGGCAGGGAGGCGCAGGAGATGTGGGCTGCAGCGCTTAAGAATCGGGCCTGAACGCCCCACGTGTAACCTGAGCGAACTAACTTGGGCTAGCTCCACGCCTAACCAGAGCGAACTAACTTGAGCTATCACACCAGACCACGGGACAGTTACCATGCAAAAAGCTCTAACATAAGACACTGCCAGGACAGCACACAGAACAAAGAATGGAACAGAAATAGCCGCTGCAGAACATCCCCCACCGGTGGCAGGCAACCAGAGCTGTAAGAGCTAGAAAGCGGCAATCACGGAACCGGAGAGACTTTATTTATGGAACTTTCTCTGCTAAGTAGGACTTTTTGGGGTGCCGGACAGACACCTCTTTCTGCCTAGGAAAGGGATGCCAGCGGTACATCCAGAAAGCTGAGCAACAGGAGAAGGCAACAAGGAGTGCGACTGCACCCACCAGACACCTGAACTACTTGGTCCCAGGAAGGGCGCAGAGCGCAGGCCCAGGAAAACCTGGGATTACCGGGGCGCGAGCCTGAGTGGTCTGAGGGCCAGCCTCAAACGGTGCCCGGCGGAGGAAAGTAGAGCCTGAGCGGCTCAGAACAGGGAGATGCATGCAGTCTAGGGCCGGCCTCAGACGGTACCTGGGGTACCCGGTGGAGAAACTTAGAGCCTGAGTAGTGTGCGCTGTGTGTAGGGGCATGCCCAGCATGGCTGAGACACTGCAGATACACACCAGTGCTATTTGGCAGCAGCATCCCTCCCTCCCCACAGCGTGACTGACCTAGTGAGCCTTAAAAAAAAAAANCTTTCATGCATTGGAGAAGCAAATGACAACCCACTCCAGTGTTCTTGCCTGGCGAATCCCAGGGACGGGGGAGCTTGGTGGGCTGTCGTCTATGGGGTCGCACAGAGTCAGACACGACTGAAGCGACTTAGCAGTAGCAGCAGCCAATACAGAAGTGAAGTGTGAAAATTGCTCAGTCGTGTCCAATTCTTTGCAACCCCATATACGGTCCATGGAATTCTCAAGGCCAGAATACTGGAGTAGGTAGCCATTTCATTCTCCAGGGGATCTTCCTGACCCAGGGATTGAACCCAGGCCTCCTGCATTGCAGGCGAATTCTTTACCACCTGAGCTACTAGGAAATGTAGTAGGTCCTAAGCAATTTGTGTTGAAAAAGGAAGGAATGAATGAACACAAAAGGTAAGACAATTTGAAAGTTGAATGCAAAAAATATGTCTATAGAATGGCAAAAATTCAGAGACGAGGTGGAATTTGGATTCAGCCTTGAAGAAATTTAGTAGGTTTGGGGCATATGAGTATTTCAAATTGAGAAAGCAACATTGACTGTCACATGGAAATAAGTGATTAAGTCAGATATTTGTGGCATAATAATGACAGCCTATTCAATTCTAATTAAAAAAAAAATCAAAAACAAGGAGCCTTGGAACTTCCCTAGCCATCCAGTGGTTAAGATTCCATGCTCTCAATGCAGGGGGAATGGGTTCAATCCCTGGTCAAAGAATTAGGATCCTGCATGCCAGGGCAAGTAAATAAGTAAATAGTAAAATAAAAATAGAGCTGCTTAAAAAAAAAAAAAAGAAACAAGGAGTCTTGACAGAAATACAACAAAATATTTCTTAAAACCGCTAGTCAGTATTTCAACAGCATTATGTGAGGGCTCAGGACCAGAAACTCTAATATGAGAAATGTCAGTCACTTGGATTGTTTCTCTAGAAAAGCAAGCTCCCCATCTTTATTTGCCTGCTCACTCTTCTATTTCTTTGCAAACCCTATCTTCAGACCACTTTGACCTCTCAAAAACTGAATAGATATTGTATGAGACTGTGAGTACATGAAGAGAGAGAATCTTCCCAGCAGTGACCAGATATCAATGTCTGATTCAGTTTCCATGGTCAGCAGGGGTAGCGGGAGACACTTTGGAAATGGAGCATAAACTAGCTTATGAATGGGCAGAAGAGTGAATGTGACAGGTGAGGAGCTATGGGAAGCATTTGCTAATGGGCAAATCTCTTTATGGTTAAAAAAAATTTCCATTCTTAATAGTGGTAATCATTATCAAGTTCAACAACAATTTTCCTTGTTAAATTTTATAATCCTGGGTGTGTGTGTGTATGTGTATGTGTGGGTATGTAACAGGTTGGATTAAATATTTAAATTGTGGCAGCAGATTTCTGTCCAATATTATATGTGTATTAAACTAACCATTCCTTGAGTACATTTAATGCTAGAGAGGAGAAGTCATGTTAAATAGCGGACCTTGCTTTGTAAGATCACTTTTTCCAGGCTAAAGAGTTGCCACGTGCAAACCTCAAAATGGACAAATTTCAAAACAAGCAGCATCTGTAGCAGTTTTATATGTGCCAAGACCCAAATATGAGAGTGAATAAAGCTTCACTTTTTAATCTTCAAAACCCTAGACTTACATGTGTCAGTGATAGAAGCTCTGGGGGAACAGTGACACATAAAATACTACCATGTGTTAAGTGCTGTGACAGAGAGGAAAAGAACAAAGTGCACTGGGTGCAGCTCTCCCTGTAAAGGTCAAAGATGTCTCAATAGAAGAGGTAACACTGGATCTTAAGTAACAAGAAGCACTAGCCACATGGAGAAGTTGGGGAGGAGAGGTCAACAAAGGGACCAGTGTGTGCAAGGCCAGAGCATCAGAAAACATCAAAAAATGTTTGAATAATGGGGAAAAAAACTAGTAGCAGAAGCTAAATAGGTTATTTTGGTGTGTGTGAACAAGGTAAAGAACAGATAGAAGAATGAGACAATAAGGAGGATGTTGCCTAAAGTCATGGAGGACATGTGACCTCCAGCTGACCCACAAGCTAGAACCCAGCAATTGGAGCCTTCTTGTCCCCTGACCTGTCCTTGGAACATCCTCTCTGCCCCTCTGCCCACCATTCCTGCAGTGGGAGGTGGTTTTCAATGACACAGTCTTTTTCTTTTTGGTCCCATCCTGTGGTACTCGGGATCTTAGTTCCCCAACCAAAGATCCAACAATGCCCCCTGCATTGGGAGTGTGAAGTTCTAAACACTGGATCACAAGGGAAGTCCTAATAAGGTTATAGTCTTGAGAGAGAAAGATTAAATGAATTAGTATATGTGAAGAAACACATATATTTGGAACAAAGCCTGGCACATACTAAGTATTAGGTAAGTTTTCCTTACTATTGGAAGGTGGGTTTTAAAATGCTTTCATTTCTTGCCTCCTTTTCAACACCATTTGGAGCATGTACAGTTCTTCCTTTCTCCCTTACTGTTTCTCTGTGTCTTTCAAACAAACCCTCTCTTGGGAAGACATCTTCCAGATAAATGACTCCTGACTGACTTGAAGAATGTCACTTCCTGCCAGGATCTCAGGACAATTCTGAGTGAGCAACCCTCAGTGACTCACGTTTCACAACTCAATCCTTCCCTCCTGCAACTCTCAGGTTGCAGCCAAACGTAGAGGAACAAAAGGTTTCAGGTCAAAGGTTTGGAAATGCGAATCTCAATGCTAATGCTAACTTTGGCACCTCCTTGTATGTGTAGTCTTATACATTTCACTAGACCTTATCCATACATAGGTCCTGTCTTCCCAAAGAATTTTTCATGGGCAAACTCCTCTCTACTTCCCTATACACCAGAATACCTTTCACACTATTGGTTTAAAGCAAGTGTCCAGTAATACGTGCCAAATAACACTCAGTTGTAAAGTTTTGGATTGGAGAATCACTAGCTGACTGATTTATATATACAGTTTATCTATATCTTCCATTGCATTGTGTTTAAAAGTTTCAAAGTTGGGACTTCCCTGGCTCCCAAGGCAAGGAGACTAAGTTTGATCCCTGATCAGGAAGCTTGATTCCATATGCTGCAACTAAGACCCAGTGCAGTCAAATATATATATATATATATATATTTTTTTAAGTTTCAAGGTCTCCCATTTCCTTGAACCACAAAACTTAAATTTCTGCAGATATTCCACAATCTGCACAATCAATTCTACTTCACCTAAACAGTTTAATATAACCAGAACAACTAATGTTTCTTGATTGTTTACTAGGTCGTGAGCATTGTTTCACAAAATTTACCTTAATTTTGCTATTTATTAGTCATAAAAAGCAACAAGTTAGCTAGGTCATGTTATTATCACCTTACAGAGTAGAAAAAAGAGGCACAGATTTTTTAAGAAACATGCCCAATTTACTTATCAGTTCAGCAAATGGGGCTAGAGTTTGACATCTCCCCAGCCCCTAAAGGGGCTCTCCTGGTGGCTTAGTAGTAAAAAATCCACTTGCAGTGCAAGAGACACAGGACACATGGGTTCCATCCCTGGGCTGGGATGATCCCCTGAAGGAGAACATGGAAACCCACTCCAGTTATCCTTGCTGGGAAAATACCATGGACAGAGGAACCTGGTGGATTATGGACCATGAGGTCACAAAGTGTTGGACATGAATAAAGTGAGTGAGCATGCTTGCAACCCCCAAGGTTGCTTCCAGTTTTTCCCACTGAATAATCATCCCAGTGCATCCACTGGCAAGTCAGTCTTTTTCAGATATGTACTGTCATCATTCTTTTCTCCGTAATTTTACTCCTAAAGTTGCCTTGACAATAAAAGTCAGGATATCTTGAAGCCTCTCTTGATATCTACTACTAGAAGATTCTTCCCAATATGTGAACCATATAGATTTTCTCACTATAGAAATGCATCTTCTGAATTATCATTTGTTTAGTTAAATATTGTTATATTTGTTCTACTGAGAGTTTCCTTTGCTAGGTTTTTCTGCTTGGAAATTTGTCCTTCCTCCCCTTTAATGGAGCCTAGAGCTATATCCATATTCAATATTCAATACAGACAGAAAGTGGTAGATTCTCAGAGTGTTACCATAAGCACCCTGGATCCTGAATTCTCTATCAAATAGCAACCTGATGAGATGATTTCACTCATAACACTGAAACATCTGTATTTCCTGTCTGTGCAGCTCTCCATGGTGGCAACTGTGGGCACAAGAGTGGATTGCCAGACCTCCATGAATTGAGAGAGGCATGCACAAGCGACAGGCATACTTTGGTGTGATTAAATGACACCAATGTTAGAGTGACATATACATTTCCATGGGAGTGAATAGAAAAAAAATCAGTCATATTTAGAGAGTCTATGTCTTCTCCAATACCTGTTCTGTTCTAGAAAATAGGCAGTTTGAAGAAAACACAACAAAAAACATGGGGTCACAATGAGTAAGTTACATGCATTTCTCTAGAAACAGTGTTCAAAAGCTATTTAGCAGCCTGTCTTAAATTTGCTTTCTTTCTCAGCTCCAGGGGTAAAGGTCTGAATTTCATAACTACAGTATCACTGCATCCAGTGTGCCTGTCAGAATTCCCTTTGGTAGCAGTTAGCATTTATTTTCTGAGAAGGCAATGGAACCCCACTCCAGTACTTTTGCCTGGAAAATCCTTAGGCAATGGCACCCCACTCCAGTACTCTTGCCTGGAAAATCCATTGGACAGAGGAGCCTGGTGGGCTGCAGTCCATGGGATCGTGAAGAGTCAGAAACGACTAAGCGACTTCCCTTTCACTTTTCATTTTCATGCATTGGAGAAGGAAATGGCAATCCACTCCAGGGTTCTTGCCTGGATAATCCCAGGGACGGGGGAGCCTGGTGGGCTGACATCTATGGGGTTGCACAGAGTTGGACATGACTGAAGTGACGTAGCAGCAGCATCAGCAGCATTTATTTTACAAGCCTTATCTTGTTGGGAGAAGTTTTGACTGGAATAAGCTAAAGAAGAGAGTGGGGAAAAATAAATGGCTTCAAAGTTGAGCAAACAAGGAAACTCTATGAAATTGTAAAGCAAACTAATCCGTGGTAGAGATGTTTCTCCAAAAACTTCCACTGCTTTTATATCTGATGTTTTTCATCTAGACACGAGGACAAGAATCCTTGCTACCACTCACCGATTCTTCCATGTAAAGTAACACACACAATAAAAACTCAGGAACTGCTTTGTTACAAGGTCGGCATGTGGGCAATCAAATTTCATGTGGACTTTAGCAAAAAAGTATATACATCCTGCTCAAAAATAACAAATGAGCTTATGTCAAGAATCAAACAAAAACCAGAGCTGTAAAAGAGAGAATATCAGAGATTCACGCTTTTAAGCACATTTATGATGAAGAGGATTAGGTTAGAAAAAGCACTAGTCTGGTGGGCTTGCAACTGAATTGTAATTTAGCTCAGACTCCAATCTGTCCCCCTGCCAACTGTATATTCACTTCTGTCAGTGACCTTCTGCCACTTGAATGGAGTTAAGAGCACATGGGGGCATAGGGTTACAGAAGAAAAGGCAGGGGTTGATCTCAGTGGTTAGAAATCATTAGGGGTTAGAATAGGAGTGTGAATGAGCAGGAAATTTTAAACATGGCCTGTAGGCTCTGTCACTTTGCATCATGTCTTGATTTGATGTGTTATCCACACCCACATCCTATTCCCTCCAAGCTTTATTCTGCTCTTTTGTGTCCTTAAACCATCTCTGCTCACATCTGTACCACATAATTGAGACCACATAGGAACCATGTAGGAATGATATAAAGCTCTTATTAAAAAAAAAAAAAACTTATATGCGACTAGAGTTAAAAAAAAAATAGTGCTAAGACAGGATGCGACCCTAAAACATGTTGAATCTTGTTCTCCCAGGGTAGATGTGGCTTCCTGGAGAAAAGGAAACTGGCTATGCTTAGTAAGGAATGTCTTGCCAGTTCCTTTATGCTATCAGAAGTGGCTGAGCCTGAGAGTGGAAGTCATTGACTCCTTCAGCCAACACTCTCATTATGCATCTATGTCTTCACTTTCTTCACTCTGCCCATCTTGATTATCCTTCCAGGTGTTCTGTATTTCATGCCTAAGCAAAACCTCACATGTTCCTGGAGCATTGCTCCTTCTGGAAAACTACATCCACTCTAGGTTTGTCAGTCTCATTCCTTTGAATTTCCAAAGCACAAGATTTCATAGAGAAGTCATTTTTGCCTTTTGGTGCTATGGCTACTTCATGTTCTGATGTAACCTCTGATCCCCTTTTAGAAAGAATGTCAAATATTTTTCAAATTCATAAAATAAAACACAAAGGATTATAATAGAAACCAATGTGTGGAGAGCTTCCCAGGAAGCACAGTGGTAAAGAATCACCTGCCAATGCAGGAAATGCAGGAGATCCAAGTTCAAGCCCTGGATTGGGAAGATCCCCTGGAGGAAGAAATGGCACTCCACTCCAGTATTCTTGCCTGGAAAATTCCACAGACAGAGGAGCATGGCAGGCTACAGCCCACAGGATCACAAAGAGTCAGACACAATACAGTGACTAAGCACAATATATGGAAATACAGCTAAAATGGGAAACAAATTTGGGATATAATACATGATGCTTTATTAATACACTAAGAAGAAAGATGTATAGAAAGTCTAATTACTTAATTTCAAAGTAGTGGTGACTTAATACTTTGAAATATCTGCAACAGTGAAGTATGAGATGACAAACTAGAAATCTAGTGACAGCTCACAAGTATTGCTAAGACCATTGTGTGCATGTGACCTGTGTTTGTGTGTGTGCTGTTTTCCTACATTCATCATGGAAGAAAATGCAGATAGAGAAGCTAGTGAGTATTCCTGAATTCTCCTAGGTTGTGAGCCCCTTAATTTTAACTTAGAGAAATCCCTGTCATCTGTCTTATTATTACAACTAGTTGCTAAAATCAGGACATGGGCACTCATCTTTCTCTATATATACCTCCTTCAGTGAAGAGACTAGTTCTTAGCCCCTGGTAGTAGCTGAACCAGTTTTTGAACATACCAAAATGCAATTAAAGACCAACTTATGTGTAGCTAAAACATGCCAAACCACCCACAAGCCTTCCCAGAATTAGTTAATTATATTTTTGTTTGACATAATTTCTATTTTGTCTTGTAGTATACATAATTGCTTGCATTCTTGTCTCTTCCAGTAAATTCTGTCTTCTTAAGAGTGGACTTTGCATCTGGTTCTCTCTGTTCAAGTAAGGAGAGCCTAAACTCAAGTGGCCGTAACAGTACATCTGTGGAATAGGTTAATATAATATAATGAGAAGGAATAATTGACATATTTCTCATGACAGTAAGGTGAGCCAAAGTTTGATGCAAGATTTTGGACTAGAGATTCTTGGAAAATTAATAGGAAATTTAAAGTACAATGAGGGTGGTTGGGGGCTCACAACTTAACGCTCTTCCATTCCTTTCTATATTGAAATGTCAATGTCTTCCCCCTTTAGATTACAACACAATCTGTAATTGTCTGAAATGTGACAGAATGTGAAATATGATACTACAGAAAATTGGCCTTGACAATTCTAAAACATTAGTCACACTTCCATGTAAGTATTCTGAAGAATCCATATTTTTTTCTATCAGTCATAGTAGGTAAAAACAAGATCAACTAAAATCATCGCCTTGTGGTGAGACCTATGCTCATGTATTGTTCTTTCCATTTTTATTTCTGGAAGGTGGCAGATAGATAGAGGCTTTGGGTTGGACTTAAAAACATGGAAGAAAGGAATATTGCCATACTTTCTTCATCTATTCCATGTAGGATTATCCATGTTGGAAAATTAAAACTAAATTATATATATATATTTTTAAATTCTCTGTCTAAAATTTTGGTTTTGGCTATGCTGCAAGGAATATGGGTGCCCTTACTTCCCCAACCAGGGATTGAAACTGCACCCCTGCATTGGAAGCATGAAGTCTTAGCCACTAGACCACCAGGGAAGTCTTGTAAACTATATCTTTCTGAGGAGATAAATTTATGTGTGTTGAATTTGCAGTGTTGAGGGCACATGTGAATCATTGGAAAATTAGAAATAAAGGACTGAAATTCTAAAGAGAATTAGACTATGGTTTCTTTGGCTACAAATGTAGATATTTTGAGGTTGCCTTACTATACTCAGGGAAAGGTATATTAATTGGAATTTCTATAATGTAGTTGTTAAGACCATCAGCCCTGGAATTAAACAGACTGAGTTTATATTTCAAGTTAATGACCTATAATATGGGCTTCCCTCATGGCTCAAATGATAAAGAACCAGCCTGCAGTGCAGGACACCCAGGTTCAATCCCTGGGTTGCAAAGATGCCCTGGAAAAGGGAATGACTACCCACTCCAGTATTCTTGCCTGAGAATTCCATAGACAGAGGAGTCTCTCAGTCTACAGTCCACGTGGTTATAAAGAGTTGGGCATGACTGAGAGACAAAGAAAGGCAATGCCAAAGAATGCTGAAACTACTGCACAACTGCACTCATCTCATATGCTAGTAAAGTAATGCTCAAAATTCTCCAAGCCAGGCTTCAGCAATACGTGAACTGTGAGCTTCCTGATGTTCAAGTTGGTTTTAGAAAAGGCAGAAGAACCAGAGATCAAATTGCCAACATCCACTGGATCATCGAAAAAGCAAGAGAGTTCCAGAAAAACATCTATTTCTGCTTTATTGACTATGCCAAAGCCTTTGACTGTGTGGATCATAATAAACTGTGGAAAATTCTGAGAGAGATGGGAATACCAGACCACCTGATCTGCCTCTTGAGAAATCTGTATGCAAGTCAGGAAGCAACAGTTAGAACTGTTGGAACAAACTGGTTTCAAATAGGAAAAGGAGTATGTCAAAGCTGTATATTATCACCCTGCTTATTTAACTTCTATGCAGAGTACATCATGAGAAATGCTGGACAGGAAGAAACACAGCTGGAATTGAGATTGCGGGAGAAATATCAATAATCTCAAATATGCAAATGACACCACCCTTATGGCAGAAAGTGAAGAGGAACAAAAAAGCCTCTTGATGAAAGTGAAAGAGGAGAGTAACAAAGATGGCTTAAAGCTCAACATTCAGAAAACAAAGATCATGGCATCTGGTCCCATCAATTCATGGGAAATAGATGGGGAAACAGTGGAAACGGTGTCAGACTTTATTTTTCTGGGTTCCAAAATGACTGCAGATGGTGACTGCAGCCAGGAAATTAAAAGATGCTTACCCCTTGGAAGAAAAGTTATGACCAACCTAGATAGCATATTCAAAGGCAGACATTAATTTGCCAACTGAGGTCCATCTAGTCAAGGCTATGTTTTTTCCTGTGGTCAAGTATGGGTGTAAGAGTTGGACTGTGAAGAAGTCTGAGCACCGAAGAATTGATGATTTTGAACTGTGGTGTTGGAGAAGACTGTTGAGAGTCCCTTGGACTGCAAGGAGATCCAACCAGTCCATTCTGAAGGAGATCAGCCCTGGCATTTCTTTGGAAGGAATGATGCTAAAGCTGAAGCTCCAGTACTTTGGCCACCTCATGCGAAGAGTTGACTCATTGGAAAAGACTTTGATGCTGGGAGGGATTGGAGGCAGGAGGAGAAGGGGATGACAGAGGATGAGATGGCTGGATGGCATCACTGACTCAATGGACGTGAGTCTGAGTGAATTCCAGGAGTTGGTGATGGACAGGGAGGCCTGGCATGCTGCGATTCATGGGGTCGCAAAGAGTCGGACACGACGGAGCGACTGAACTGAACTGAACTGAACTGAGAGACTAACACACACACACACACACACACATACACATCCCTATAAAACACTTAGTATGAGTCATAAAGGGTACGCAATGAATTTAAATGTGTTGTTACTGAATAGTTGAATGAGATCTTAGGCTCTGATGACATCTTGAGAATCTTCCATTCAGAGGATAGTTGGAAAAAAAGAAGTAATGAGTAAATCTGTTCAGGACATTGTGGAAAGAAAATGGAACTTGTCAACCTTGTAGAAGAAACCAAGAGTAAGAGAAAAGGAAAGCAGAAGAAAATTTTAGACAGAGTTGCTGGACAAAAGAAATGGAAGGATCATATATGACAACATTTAAGTCTTATAGAGACAAAAGTTTCAAGAAAAATGAAAGCTGAGAAATTTCACTGAATTGAATAATTTCAAGGATATTGATAAAAGTGAAGTTTTACTGGAGTTCTGGAAATAAGATTGAAGAAAATTCAGGAGGTTGAAACAGTAAGTATAGAACAAACTTTTTGTCAGGGTCTGGAAGTTGCAATATTAGACAATAGATGGAAGTATGGTAGGGTTATGAAAACTTTTTGGTTTTGGTTTTGAGACCAAATAAAGGTTAGACAAACTTTTGGAGAAAGAGTGGAGATGACTGAGGATATAAACAAAAGATGAGATAATTGATCTCAATTATCTCAAAAGAAACTGGAAATAATTAATGTAGATTCAAATTGAAGGATGATTTGTTGAAAGGAGGAGGGACAAATATCTCTCTGACTAAAGAAAGAATGGTTTAAGAATGGGTCCAGTTAGAATTATAAGTCATAAACTGGTAAATGAAGAGATTCCAACCAGATGACCTGAGTGTATTCAATAAGGTATAAGGTGGAAACTACAAAGAGAAGTGCACTGCTGCTGACCTTGGTCCAAGAGCCAACCTAGAAGTAAGGGTCAGCCTCAGTACTCTTTTCCATGGAAATTCCTGAGGCTGAAGAGACTAGGTTGACATGTAGCTTTCCCACAAAGGATGAAGAACGGCATGAATGAAGAATAATGATTGAAAGTGAAAGGAATAATGTACAAGAAGTCAGAAGAACTTTCTAAACAAATGGTGCTTGGGTATCAGTCGGTTCAATCAGATTTGCCTACTTCACAGTTGGCACGGTAGGTGCCCAATATGCTACTGGAGATCAGTGGTGAAATAACTCTAGCAAGAATGAAGGGATGGAGATGAAGCATAAACAATACCCAGGTGTGGACAGGACTGGTGATAGAAGCAAGGTCCGATGCTGTAGAGAGCAATATTGCATAGGAACATGGCAGTTTTCATTCTAGTCCCAAAGAAAGGCAATGTCAAAAAATGTTCAAACTACTGCACAATTGCACTAATCTTATGCTAATAAAGTAATGCTCAAAATTATCCAGCAATACGTGAACTTCCAGATATTGAAGCTGGTTTTAGAAAAGACAGAGAAACCAGAGATCAAATTGCCAACATCCTTTGGATCATGGAAAAAGCAAGAGAGTTCCAGAAAAACATCTATTTCTGCTTTATTGACTATGCCAAAGCCTTTCACTTTCTGGATCACAATCAACTGTGGAAAATTCTGAAAGAGATGGGAATACCAGACCACCTGACTTGCCTCCTGAGAAACTTGTATGCAGGTCAGGAAGCAACAGTTAGAACTGGACATGGAACAACAGACTGGTTCCAAATAGGAAAAGGAGTACGTCAAGGCTGTATATTGCCACCCTGCTTATTTAACTTATATGCAGAGTACATCGTGAGAAATGCTGGGCTGGATGAAGCACAAGCTGGAATCAAGATTGCCAGGAGAAATATCAATAACCTCAGATATGCAGATGACACCACCCTTATGGCAGAAAGGGAAGAAGAATTAAAGAGCCTCTTGATGAAAGTGAAAGAGGAGATTGAAAAAGTTGGCTTAAAGCTCAACATGCAGAAAATGAAGATCATAGCACCCAGTCCCATCACTTCATGGCAAATAGTTGGGGAAATAGTGGAAACAGTGTCACATTTTATTTTTCTGGGCTCCAAAATCACTGCAGATGGTGACTGCAGCCATGAAATTAAAAGACGCTTGCTCCTTGGAAGGAAAGTTATGACCAACCTAGATAGCATATTAAAAAGCAGAGACATTACTTTGTCAGCAAAGGTCCATCTAGTCAAGGCTATGGTTTTCCAGTGGTCACATATGGATGTGAGAGTTGGACTATAAGGAAAGCTGAGCACCGAAGAATTGATGCTTTTGGACTGTGGTGTTGGAGAAGACTCTCGCAAGTCCCTTGGATTGCCAGGAAATCCAACCAGTCCATCCTAAAGGAGATCAGTTCTGGGTGTTCATTGGAAGGACTGATGTTGAAGCTGAAACTCCAATAGTTTGGCCAGCTGATTCAAAGAGCTGACTCATTTGAAAAGACCCTGATGCTGGCAAAGATTGAGGGCAGGAAGAGCATCACCAACTCAATGGACATGGGTTTGGGTGGACTTCAGCAGTTGGTGATGGACAGGGAGGCCTGGCATACTGCGGTTCAAGGGGTTGCAGAGTCAAACACGACTGAGTGACTGAACTGAACTGAACTGAACTGAAGAGTTAATGGATATAAGCATGAAGTTAATTTCATTTGACCAGATGGAGGATTAGTGTGATGGGAATGAGTTACTTTACATGTTGGCATGCCAGGAAGCCACAATTTGCAAACGCCCCATATGAAATCCAGCTTTTCAGATGCTGAGACCCGTTGGACTTCAATAGAATTCTGACACATACGTGTAGAACAATGCTAATTCCATCCGGCTTCCCCTTCTTTTGAATTATGCAGTGCTGACAGAGCAGCCACATTTCCCAAGAGCTCCTTTTTCTCAACCCAGATGTGGCTCCAATTGTGATTTTTACCAACTGATTATTTCAGATTTACTCATTGTTTTCTTTTCACAATGTGACTAAATCAAACTATGGCCAAAGTTTGACCAGGTCTCTAAGACAAAAGTCAAGTATCTGCCTTATTCCTCTGTCTATGGAGAATTTCCCAGGGACTCAGGGGGGTGTCCTTCAGTTACTAGATACTCTTCTGTAGTGAGTCAAGCATCAGTTGAGACACATTTTACACAGAAGTCAATTTTCTTATTTTTCATATTTCTGACCTGCACACCATTCTTTTTCATTAGAGGAATATGCATTATATTAGATGAGTGCATCTTGTGCATTTTATTGTACAGAGCATCTTTCTTCTCAGACTGAAAGAATAATTCTGTTGGATTTGTGATAAATACTCTACATTCAGTATTTTATTTCTGACACCTCTCTGGGCAAATGAGGTGTATCTTTGACTTCTTTGCAGAAGGCAGGCTTGTGGTTTGAATGTAAAATGCTGAGAGGTATCATCCATTCACATTACTATTTTTAGAAAAACATAGAAGGTAAAATGGGTAAAGGAGTGAAGGAGAGTAAAAGAAATCAAAGGAAAATAAATGCAGGCCAGATGTTGGATGATGAGGTTTTACCTTGAGAATAAATAATAAACACAGACACTGGGCTGCCAGATGAGGTTAAAGAGCATAGGTATCAATTTAATAAATAATTAGATGCTCTTCAGTGGGAAGGCCAGTGCTAACTGAGACAAATAATGATGAGATAAAATTGCATTTTCTTTTATCCTTCATCCCTATTCCTCATTTTCATTTGGGAAAAAGATATTCTTAGACATGATCAGCATTCATGATGACTCCAACTTGCCTAAGCTTTAAATATCCAAAGACTGTTGTAAAGAACCAACACAAATTACGTAGATTAGAAATCAAGTACTATAAGTCTATGCCTTTACTGTTTCTTGCCTTCAAATGTGTTTCATACCCTCTTGCTAATATCCTAGTTCAACTTGTGATTCTCTAATTTTTCAACTACAGCAACTTCTTTCTACTTCCAGTTTCTGCCTATGGTTCCCCCCCAATAATTTTCATTCTATATGTTTCCAAAAGGACAATCATCCTGTTCCGTGAGTCTAAATATGTTTGGAAATCTTTAATATTCCTTTGTTGACTATTTTATTTTCATAAAATACCTTGTTTCTATCAAATACTCACCAAATATGTGACCTTGTAAAACATACAAGTTTATGCTACCCAAATGTATTTTTTGTTTTCTTGTTGCCATGTCTTTGTCTAAGTGATTCTCTGCTCTTGACATGTTCTCCATGAATCTGACATATGAGTGTTAAAAAAACTTTTTAATAGTGGAGTATAGTCAATTAGCAATGTTAGGATAGTTTCAGGTTGCACAGCATGAATATTTCTTATACTTCAGAGATTTTCTTTATAATCCTCCCTCTCTAAATCTCGCCTTTATTTCTCTCCCATATCCCCCCTAGTCTCTTTCTATTTTTCACTCTTTTTTGTGTGTCTCTCATACAGAGAAGGCAATGGCACCCCACTTCAGTACTCTTGCCTGGAAAATACCATGGGTGGAGGAGCCTGGTGGGCTACAGTCCATGGGGTCACTAAGAGTCGGACATGACTGAGCGAATTCACTTTCACTTTTCACTTTCATGCATTGGAGAAGGAAATGCCAACCCACTCCAGTGTTCTTGCCTGGAGAATCCCAGGGACAGGGAAGCCTGGTGGGCTGCTGTCTATGGGGTTGCACAGAGGCGGACACGACTGAAGCGACTTAGCAGCAGCAGCAGCAGCATATTGATAAGTACTTGCTTTTAGTCTCAGGTAACCCAGAACACATTCTATTTTGTAATAATGACCCAATCTAGTCAGAATATAAGCACCATGAGGATAAGGACACAATCTCTTCTACAATATACTCTGCATATTTTATACAGAACTCTGAGAACTCAAAATGTTGTATCAATTACTGTTGAGTTGCACTGAAAACGTAAGTATTGATTGTTGGTTGAACTGGAGCCTAGTTTAAAAGGAGTTGGAAATTGTGAAATAGAGAGGGTCACTAAACATTTAGAAAAGAGCCAGAGAGAAAACTACAGAGTGTTCATCCTCAGAGATGGTATTTAGTAACTATTTGGTTCTTTTCTAAGACACACTCATTATTTTCACAGCTGGAGAAGCCTGAGAAAATGTTCTGGTTTGAGAGATCACCTTTTTCACAGGCTGATGCCAAGCTAAAATAAATTTCATGAAAAAAGAAATACACCAAAGCAAACCAGGAAATAACAAATAGAAAATACCCTTTTCTTTATCCTTCTGAGTTTATTTTCTTAGCACTGATCTTTTTCCTTTCCTCTAGGTTGTTATGTCTCACTGGTAGGAGATATCAGCACTAATTATATGGTTTATTTTCTGTGATGCCCATTTTTCATATACTGCAGATCCTGTAGTTGGGTTATTTATTACAAGCACTTTGCCACAGCAACTCTTTTTCTCTCTCTGTTCCTATTCGTATCCAGATTGGGACACATTCCCCTCCCTCTCCCTCAGATTCTTTCTCACACAACAGTACAGCTGGGTGTCTCATGTATCAGTGACCATATTTTCTTACAAACAGATTAGTATTTGGTGACATATATAAAATTAACACTAACAAATAGTTAAAAAAAAAAAGAAAAGAAAGAAAGAAAAGGAAAATTGAAACTATGGACATTGATATAGAATGCATAAACTATAAAACAGCCTGTGTAAAATTCAATTCTAGAAAACAGGGGCTTCTCTGGTGGCTCAGTGGTAAAAGAGTCCACCTGCCAATGGTGTAGACATGAGATTGCTCCCCAGTCTGGGAGGATCCCCCGGGGGAAGAAATGGCAACCCATTCCAGTATGCTTGCTTGGGAAATCCCATGGACAGAGGAGGAGCCTTGTGGGCTATGGTCCACAGGGTTGCAAAAAGTCAGACACAACTTAGTGACTAGGCCACAAAAGCAAATTCTAGAAAACATGTATCTTGACTCTACCATCTACTGGTCAACATGGATACATATCTTTCTTAGAGATTAAACTTTCTTCTTAACCTTTAAACTTCTGAGAAGTCTTACATAGCAGAAACCTGTTAAAAATATGTTTTTCATAACCAGAATTTTATTTTTGCCTTATATTAATTCCCTCTTTAAAAATGGGCAGTTTATTAGTGTTCATAAAATATTTGTTATCTGCAGATTTATACCAAATTATATTTAGCTTTAGATTAAAATGAGAAAAAAATATATTAATGGTATTTGAAAAAGATTGAAGTTTATTTCTGTCTCATGGGAAAATAGGTGCAAAAGTAGGCATTACATAACTAATATGGGGGCTCCACAGTATCACTAGGAAGACAAGTGCCTATATTTCTGTTTTATCATTATAACATGTCTTTCTTTTCATAGTCATTTCAGAGTAAAAAAATGATTCTTAAATAGATGCTAGAGTTTAGAAGACAGAGGAATAACAAAACAACAAAACCAGGATGAAATCCTTTTGAAGGCACCTTTCTAGAATTACCCCTGGACATTACTACTTACATTGCTTATTATGTTTTAGTCACATCAGTTCAGTTCAGTTCAGTTCAGTTCAGTCACTCAGTCATGTCTGACTCTTTGTGACCCCATGAACCGCAGCACACCAGGCCTCCCTGTCCATCACCAACTCCCAGAGTTCACCCAAACTCACGCCCATCGAGCCAGTGATGCCATCCAGACATCTCATTCTCGGTCGTCCCCNCAAGATTTAGTGATTTTCAACCTACAATATATTTTAGAACTGCCCATGTAGTTAAATTATATAAATTGTATTATATATATTAATCTAGTATATATAACATATTAAATATACTAGATTAATATATTATACATAGTTATATATTAATATAATATATATTAAATTATATGTTACATAATGTTATATATGTAAATTATATATAAACATGACTTTTTGAATCTTAATATAGTGGGGCATTTCTAAATGTTTATAAGAATTATGAGAAACACTTGAGATTGAGAAACATTTACCAAAGGAAAGTTAATTTAACTGACATTTCCACTGTGGAATGATCAAAATTGAATGATGGGACACTTTGATGCACCTTAAATCAAAAGACAGAAATATTGAATATACAAAACATATCATGACTTGCTAACTGAATGTGTGTGTGTGTCAAGTTGCTTCAGTTCTGTCTGACTCTTTGCAACCCTGTGGACTATAGCCCACCAGGCTCCTCTGTCCAGAGGATTCTCCAGGCAGAAATATTGGAGTGGGTTGCCATTTCCTTCTACAGGGGATCTTCCCAACCCAGAGATCAAACTCAAGTTTCCTGGGTCTCTTGCATTGACAGGTTAGTTCTTTACCATTAGTGCCACCTGAAAAGCCCAAATAGCATGTAGTGCTAGAAGCAGTGAGCTTCTTTAAATTGGTTGTCCCTAGGAGGTGTCACTGCGGAAATGATATGTGGAGGTCAAATTTAATGGCAAACTGGAGCAACTACATAAATATACGGAAGAGCCTTCCAGGTAGCAGGACAGCCAAGAGCAAGGGTGGTGGTTGGCTTGAGCTTATTGAGAGCTCCAGGGACAGCCGAGGAAGTTGAGGCCTCAGTTGAGGAGCAGAGTCGGGGGTGGAACAGGGAGTGGACTAAATCTTATTAATTCACTAGGGGTCTTGCTCTTTGAACCTGTCTCTCTCCTTTCCTTCTACCATCCCCTCCACCATTAGGGGAAACCCTTCATTCTGCTGCACTGGTACCTGACGCTGTGTGCTAAGTCACTTCAGTTGTGTCCCACTCTTAGTGACCCCATGGACTGTAGCCTGCCAGGCTCCTCTGTCCGTGGTATTCTCAAGGCACGATACTGGAGTGGGTAGCCTTTTCCTCCAGGGGATCTTCCTGACCCAGGGATCAAACCGCATCTCTTGTCTCCTGCATTGGCAGGTGGGTTCTTTACCACTAGCACCATCTGGGAAGCCATTAACTGAATAGTCAGAAATAATAATGCAAATTCATTCTTTTAAAAGAAGGTGATTCGTTAAATGTGATTTTTTCCCAATATTGACAGCTGTTTGATGCCAGCATGTTGTTGCTNTTGTCTCCTGCATTGGCAGGTGGGTTCTTTACCACTAGCACCATCTGGGAAGCCATTAACTGAATAGTCAGAAATAATAATGCAAATTCATTCTTTTAAAAGAAGGTGATTCGTTAAATGTGATTTTTTCCCAATATTGACAGCTGTTTGATGCCAGCATGTTGTTGCTGCTGCTGCTGCTAAGTCGCTTCAGTCATGTCCAACTCTGTGCGACCCCATAGACGGCAGCCCACCAGACTTCCCCATCCCTGGGATTCTCCAGTGTTCACTGGAGTGGGTTGCCATTTCCTTCTCCAATGCATGAAAGTGAAAAGTGAAAGGGAAGTCGCTCAGTCGTGTCCAACCCTTCGCGACCCCATGGACTGCAGCCTACCAGGCTCCTCCATCCATGGGATTTTCCAGGCAAGAGTACTGGAGTGGGGTGCCATTACCTAGGGTGTCATAAAGATTGCAATACACAGCAGAAATAAAGTGCTTAGCAAACTGACTAATATATAGTAAGCCTGCCAAAACGGGTGGTATAATACCAAAAATAACAATAAAAAATGTTAAACTGTAATTTTCAAGTATATAGTAGCTAGATCTTCCAACATATTATCATGAAAATTAAACACAATTTCAGAGGGATATTTGTTGAGTTTTTCCTGTTCAAGTATATTTCTTGGCTTTGGAAACAAGCTAGAATAGTGCATAGTTTCTCTTGTCAGAGAGCTCACTTTCTAATAGGGGAAACTGATCATGAATTAAGCAAATGGCTTCAAGGAAGGATAAATCCACAAAGAAAACAGAAGCACATTAAATTGTAGAAAATGACTTCTGGTTGCCAGAGAGGGTAAAGGAGGCAGAGAAAGACCAGATGCTAAGACATACAGCATTCCAAACAAAGACTAACCAGGAAGAGGGACTTGATTAGAAATGGATTTTGCGTATCAGAACAAATTTAAGCCAGTGTGGCTAAAAATCAATGCACAGAATGAAGAGAGATCATTTGAGCCAGGTTAAAAAGATTTTTGCTTATTTTAGGACTTTATATTTGGGTATAATATAACGGAATACAACTGGCTGATATTTTAATCAGCATATGTGTGGAAGACAGAATAAAAGGATGCAATACTAGAGGCAGGGAGACCAATAGGAAGCTTCTATGCTGTTACAGGTAAGACATATAAATGCCTTTTATTGTAGAAGTAGCATTAAAGATAAGTAATCATATTCAGGGTATATTAAGCAGATACATCCTGCTAGATTTTCTAATTTATTAAATGTGCAATATGAAGGAAATGGATGAACCCAAGATAATTTCTAGGTTTTTAAGACCAAAAAACTGAGTGAAAAGGGGTACTATTTACTTAGATTAATGAAAACTTGTGGGACAAGTCATTGGGGATTTGTGGAGAAAAATAGTTCTTGCCAAAATACTTTCAAAATGCTTTCTGGACTCCCAAAAGCAAGCATGAGATAAAACATATGCATTTATGATTTGCATATGTTCAGCATAGAGTTTTAGATTGGAGTTATAAATTGTGTCACTAGTTTTTTATATATTATTTGATGGCATAAAGTATCCAGGGAGAGAATGTAAATAGAGAAAAAACGTGTCAGGGGACAGAACCCCTGGAACACTCTAAAATTTATTGAAGAGATAAAAAGAGTTAGAGATAGAAAGGAATCATGAGAAGGAGTATCCAGGGAGGTTGAAAAAGTTTGGGTCACACAAACTAAGAAAGGAAAATGTTTTTATAACAAAGGAGTAAGATCAGCAACTCTAAATGAATATGAGAGTTTTGGTAACATGAGGACAGCATATTACCCATGGATTCTACAATAATGGGTTCACTGGTAGTCTGAGTGAGAGAGATTTTAGTGAAAGGTTGGGATTAAAAGTCCTAGAAAAGGATTGAACAGCCAGGAAGAGGAGGTGATATTAAGGAGCTTTGTGCTGAAGTGCATCTGGGATCCTAGCTAGAGAAATCAGGAGATCAAGATTTCTTTGCATGTGTATCGTTTGTTTAACAGAAGGTTAACAGGTCTGCTTTTAAAATGTGCTTTTATGTATATAAAAATGACTGGTTAGGAAGAGAGTAATTCGTGCACAATGCTGCTGCTGCTGCTAAGTTGCTTCAGTCGTGTCTGACTCTGTGGGACCCCATAGATGGGGGCCCACTGCCTCTGGGATTCTCCAGGCAAGAACACTGGAGTGAACCATTTCGTTCTCCAGTGCATGAAAGTGAAAAGCGAAAGTGAAGTCGCTCAGTCGTGCCCGACTGTTAGCGATAGAGTAAAGTAAAACAGTGAAAGTGAAAGTCACTCAGTTGTATCTGACTCTTTACAACCCCCTGGACTGTATAGTCCATGGAATTCTCCAGGCCAGAATACTGGACTGGGTAGCCCTTCTCTTCTTCAGGGGATCTTCCCAACCCAGGGATCAAACTCAGGTCTCCCACATTTCAGGTGGATTCTTTACCAGCTGAGCCACAAGGGAAGCCTAAAAGAAAACAGGTGTACCAGTAAATGTCAAAAGGTATACTGGTAAAGGTGAAAACAGAATTGTAATCAAATTTTCCAGACCAGAAATACTTCACATAATAAAGAAAAAAGTATACGCTAGATTTCAGGATGTGGTACAGCTGTTAAGGGGCTTCCCAGGTGGTGCTAGTGGTAAAGAACCCCCCCTGCCAATGCAGGACACAAGAGACACTGTTCGATCCGTGGGTCAGAAAGACTCCCCTGGAGGAGGGCACAGCAACTCACTCCAGTATTCTTGCCTGGAGAATCCCATGAACTGAGGAACCTTGCTGGCCAGTCCATTGGATCAAAAAGAGTTAGACATGACCGAAGCAACTTACCACAACTGTTAAGACTGACTTAGCCCTATCGGGCTTCACAATTAAAGATGTATTGTTGATAAAAATGAAGAATTTGTCCTAAAAGACATTGAGAAGAGTTTTGGGGGAAAAAGTGTTGTGTTTTAGCTACTTCTTCAGAAGAAAAATGACAAGTTTCTAGAGGAAAAAAATAGAAGAGGAAGGTTATGGCATGCTGCCCATTTCTAAAACCACTCTAGCAGACACAAAAGATGTGAAAAGATGTCTGTGTTTTGAGATGATCTTAATCATTTATAAAAGATAAGGTGTCAATTACTATAGAAATGTGGGCAAAGGTTCAAGACTGGTGCTGAAGTCAGTCTTAAAATCTAAAGTATGAAACTGACTATGAGGATTCAAAGGAGGCCAGTTCCAGTGAGTCCAAAAGAAGTGAAATGAAAAATACATGAAATGTGTGTGAAAACACAGAAAGCAAAGATTAAAATGTATCTCCAGTGAAAGTGATACAAAGAGTCTCAAAGGAGTTATGATAAAATCAGTAACTTTAGAAGCCGAGCTACTTCAGTGTCAGTCCAGCCCTTTTCCCAATTTTGAACAGTTAATACACAAGGTGTTGCTGTGTTGCAGAAGGACACTGTATGAAATGAAGTGGAAGTCACTCAGTTGTGTCCAGCTCATTGCGGCCCCATGGGTATACTCCAAGGAATTGTCTAGGCCAGAATACTGGAGTGGGTAGCCTTTCCCTTCTCCGGGGGACCTTCCCAAACCCAGGGACCAAATCCAAGTCTCCCACATTGCAGGCAGATTCTTTACCAGCTGAGACACAAGAGAAGTCCTAGGATACTGGAATGGGTAGCCAATCTCTTCTACAGTGGATTTTCCTCACCCAGGAATTTAACCAGGGTCTTCTGCATTGCAGGTGGATTTTTTACCAGCTAAGCTATCAGGGAAGCCCAGGACACTGTGTACCTTGGGTTATATCTGTGTCACTAAATCAACAAGCCATGTCACAGATTCGATTTGAGATGCCTACTGTGTTGACTTCTCTGCAGTTTCTAGTTCAAGGCATCTAAATGGCTTCAGCATACAAAATGATGAGCTAGTAAAAATACTTGGAAATATTATGAGAACAAATTTGCAAACTTCTGTTCAGATCATTTTGGTTGATAATTTTGTATTTCCAAGTACGCTACAAAAAAAGTTTCCTTGGGAGTCATTTCTGTTCGAATTTCATAACATTTATTAGACTTATGCAATGTTTTAAATTTCTTTTGCACCCCCAGAGTATTTGTTTTCACATGCAGCTTTGCTTTGACTCAGAACATCTCAGGGAGGTAGGTTGGGTAGCCATATTCATCTACACTTTATAAACCAGAAGCTTCTTCAGAATGAGAGTTACTTAAACTCCTATAGCCAAAGAAATTTCCATGATTTTTTTTTTTTCTCATTCTAGTTGGAACTACCTCTATCTGGTCATATCTAAACTCTTTAAAAAGATACTCTTTAGCAAAATCACTTCAAATATTAGAGGTCTCAAATTTCAGCCAAGCTTGATTATCCATACAAATATATTTACCTAGAAGACATGTTACAGACAGGGAGCAAAATATAAGAATTCATACAGCAGCTGCATAATTAATGTGTAAGATTGTGTCTCTATATGAAATGGCTTCCCAGGTGGCGCTAGTGGTAAAAACCTGTTTGCCAATGCAGGAGACTTGAGAGTCAGGAGTTCAATCCCTGAATAGGGAAAATCCCCTGGAGGAGAGCATGGCAGCCCACTCTTGTATTCTTGCCTGGAGAATCCCATGGACAGAGGAGCCTGACTTGCTACAGTCCATAGCATCACAAAAGAGTTGGACATGACTGAAGTGACTTAGCATGCACACTACATGAAATAAAGTTTAAAACCCTGAAATAAATAAATATTTAAAGTGTTTAAATACTGAAAGATTTCACCTTACTACAACTGGACTTTTAAATTTACAAATATTTTTTTCTCTGATACAATAATTAAAAGCTGCTGTTACTTCTAAAAAGTAAAAGAACTAAATAAATTTGAAAGATAGTTTTCTTTCTTTTAGGTATACTTCCAGTGTACTTTTCATTCTGAGCTTTTATTGTGATGGTCATAAATAAAATCATTTTCTGCTTATTTTTCTTCACAGTCTTAATTTTCTTCTCTTTACTTAATTATAAGTAGTTGTGATTTTCATTGTTTTTTACATCAACAAGAGGGAGAAATTTTGAGATCCTAAAATACAGCTCCGTAGAAATGTCTACTGAATATCTTTTTCTTGTGAATGGAAAAGACTAGAGATCTCGTCAAGAAAATTAGAGATACCAAGGGAACATTTCATGCAAAATGGGCTCGATAAAGAACAGAAATGGTATGGACCTAATAGAAGCAGAAGATATTAAGAAGAGGTGGCAAGAATACACAGAAGAACAGTACAAAAAAGATCTTCACAGCCAAGATAATCACAATAGTGTGATCACTCATGTAGAGCCACACATCCTGGAATGTGAGTCAAGTGGGCCTTAGAAAGCATCACTATGAACAAAGCTAACGGAGGTGATAGAATTTCAGTTGAGCTATTTCAAATCCTGAAAGATGATGGTGTTAAAGTGCTGCACTCAATATGCCAGCAAATTTGGAAAACTAAGCAGTGGCCACAGGACTGGAAAACGATAGTTTTCATTCCAATCCCAAAGAAAGGCAATGCCACAGAATGCTCAAACTACTGCACAATTGCACTCATCTCACTTTGGCCACCTCGTGTGAAGAGTTGACTCATTGGAAAAGACTGTGATGCTGGGAGGGATTGGGGGCANATGGCTAAAGATTGGCAGTAGAAATAACTATTGAAAAAATGAAGAATAATCGATAACTTTCACTTAAGAACTAGTTGATGATGGTGATTTCCCTGAGTAGATATCACAGGAACTAAATCCAATACAGAAATGATGAGTTTGAGATGATTGACTCCATCTAAATGCTGATGCCGCAGTTCAGTTTAGTCACTCATTTATGTCTGATTCTTTGCGATCCCATGGACTGAAGCACCCTGGGCTTCCCTGTCCATCATCAACTCCTGGAGGTGTTCAAACTCATGTCCATCGAGTTGATGATGCCATCCAACCACCTCAATCTCTATTGTCCCCTTCTCCTCCTGCCTTTACTCTTTCCCAGCATCAGGGTCTTTTCCAATGAGTCAGTTCTTCACATCACGTGGCCAAAGTATTGGAGTTTCAGCTTCAGCATCAGTCCTTCCAGTGAATATTCAGGACTGATTTCCTTTCGGATGGACTGGTTGGATCTCTTTGCAGCCCAAGGGACTCTCAAGAGTCTTCTCCAATGTCACAGTGCAAAAGCATCTATTCTTCAGTACTCAGCTTTCTTTCTAGTCCAACTCCCACATCAAGGAGATCCAACCAGTCCACCCTAAAGGAAATCAGTCTCGAATATTCATTGGAAGGACTGGTGTTGAAGTTGAAACTCCAAAACTTTGGCCACCTGATGTGAAGAACTAACTCATTGGAATAGACCCTGATGCTGGGAAATATTGAAAGCAGAAGGAGAAGAGACAACAGGATGAGATGGTTGGATGGCATCACTAACTCAATGGACATGAGTCTGAGTGAGTCTGGGAATTGGTGATGGACAGGGAAGCCTGGTGTACTGCAGTCCATGAGGTCACAAAGAGTCGGACATGACTGAGCGACTGAACTGAACTGAACTCACATCCGTACATGACTACTGGAAAAACCATAGCCTTGACTAGATGGACCTTTGTTGGCAAAGTCATGTCTTAGCTTTTTAATATGCTGTCTAGATTGGTCGTAGCTTTTCTTCCAAGGAGCAAGCATCTTTTAATTTCACGTGGCAGTCACCATCTGCAGTGGTTTTGGAGCCCCCCAAAATTAAGTCTGTCACTGTTCCCATGTTTCCATTGTTTCCCCATCTATTTCCCATGAAGTGACAGGACCAGATGCCATGATCTTAGTTTTCTGAATGTTGAGCTTTTAGCCAGCTTTTTCACTCTTCTCTTTCACTTTCATCAAGAGGCTCTTCAGTTTTTTGCTTTCTGCCATAAAAGTGGTGTCATCTGCATATGTGAGGTTATTGATATTTCTCCCGGCAATCTTGTTTCCAGCTTGTGCTTCATCCAGTCCAGTATTTCTCATGATGATCTCTGCATATAAGTTAAATAAGCAGGAGGACAATATACAGCCTTGGTGTACTCCTTTACCAATTTGGAACAAGTGTGTTGTTCCATGTCCAGTTATAACTGTTGCTTCTTGACCTGAATACAGATTTCTCAGGACGCAGATCAGGTGGTCTGGTATTTCTATCTCTTGAAGAATTTTCCAGAGTCTGTTGTGGTCCTCATAGTCAAAGGCTTTGGCATAGTCAATAAAGCAAAAGTGCATGTTTTTCTGGAACTCTCTTCCTTTTCCGATGATCCAGTGTATGTTGGCAATTTGATCTCTGGTTCCTCTGCTTTTTATAAAACCAGCTTAAACATCTGGAAGTTCTTGGTTCATGTATTCTTGAAGCCTGGGTTGGAGAATTTTGAGTATTACTTTACTAGCATGTGAGATGAGTGCAACTGTGCAGTAGTTTGAACATTCTTTGGTATTGCCTTTCTTTGGGATTGGAATGAAAACTGACTGGTTCTAGTCCTGTGGTGATGTCTATGGACAATTTAATACAAGGACTGAGGCCTGGCGTGCTGCAATTCATAGGGTCACAAAGAGTCGGACATGACTGAGCGAATGAACTGAACTGAATTGAGCTTCAGGAAAGATACAAACTATATAAATAGACGTCATTTGTATAAGTGGAGCAGCTGATAAATGAATACACACATGGCTGTAGTAGTATGTCATTCATGCAATATGCTAAAAAGGTTACTGTTTTTACCTCATCTGTCTTTTCCATTTTGGACATCAGTTTGAGGTCAAATAAATAAAATAGTTATTTATCCATAGTGGATAACATTAATTTTATCAAAGCAATAAAAGTATAGTACAAAGCATTAAAATTAACATATATAGCCATGTACTTACTATCAATAAGGCGTAATTTTTTTCCAGAAAAGATATATCTTTACTTTATTGGAGTATATTTGCTTTACACTGCTATGTCAGTTTCTGCTATACAGCAAAATGAGTCCGCCATCAGTTCAGTTCAGCTCAGTTGCTCAGTTGTATCCGACTCTTTGTGCCCCCAAGAATCGCAGCATGCCAGGCCTCCCTGTCCATCACCAACTCCCGGAGTTCACTCAGACTCATGTGCATCGAGTTGGTGTTGCCATCCAGCCATCTCATCCTCTGTTGTCCCCTTCTCCTCCTGCCCCGAATCCCTCCCAGCATCACAGTCTTTTCCAATGAGTCATTTCTTTGCATGAGGTGGCCAAAGCATCGGAGTTTCAGCCTCAGCATCAGCCCTTCAAAGGAACACCCAGGACTGGTCTCCTTTAGGATGGACTGGTTGGATCTCCTGACAATCCAAGGGACTCTCAAGAGTCTTCTCCAACACCACGGTTCAAAAGCATCAATTCTTTGGTGCTCAGCTTTCTTCACAGTCCAACTCTCACATCCATACATGACCACTGGAAAAACTATAGCCTTGACTGCATGGACCTTTGTTGGCAAAGTAATATCTCTGCTTCTTAATATGCTATCTAGGTTGGTCATAACTGTCCTTCCAAGGAGTAAGCGTCATTTAATTTCCTGGCTGCAGTCACCATCTGCAGTGATTTTGGAGCCCCCAAAAGAAAGTCTGTCGCTGTTTCCAATGTTTCCCCATCTATTTCCCATGAAGTGATGGGACCAGATGCCATGATCTTAGTTTTCTGAATGTTGAGCTTTAAGCCAACTTTTTCACTTTCCTCTTTCACTTTCATCTAGAGGCTTTTGAGTTCCTCTTCACTTTCTCCCATAAGGGAATTAGCCATACGTATACATAAATCCCCTCTTTTTTGGACTTCTGTCCTATTTAAGTCACCACAGAGCACCGAATAGAGTGCCCTGTGCTATACAGTAGATTCTCATTAGTTACTGTTCATACATAGTCGTATATATGGCAATCCCAACCTCCCAGTTGATCCCACCTTCTCCTTTCCTCTTTGGTGCCTGCATTCACGACTTTTTCTGCTTTGCAAATAAGCTCATCTATACCATTTTTCTAGATTCCACATGTACATGTCAACATATGATCCTTGTTTTTCTCTGAGTTACTTCATTTTATGACAGTCTCTGTCCATTCATGTGTTTGCAAATGGCACAATTTCATTCCTTTTTATAGCCGACTAATATTCCATTGTAGTTAAATACCATATCTTCTTTATTCACTCCTCTGCTGATGGACATTTAGGCTGCTTCCATGTCCTGGCTATTGTTAATAGTGCTGCAATGAGCACTGGGGGTACATATATCTTTTGTTTTAAATTTAAATTTATTTATTTTAACTGGAGGCTAATTACTTTACAATATTGTATTGGTTTTGCCATACATCAACATGAATCTGCCACAGGTGTACACATGTTCCCCATCCTGAACCCCCCCCTCCCACCTCCCTCCCCAAACCATCCCTCTGGGTCATCCCAGTGCACCAGCCCCAAGCATTCTGTATCTTGCATAGAACCTGGACTGGCGATTCATTTCTTATATGATATTCTACATGTTTCAATGCCATTCTCCCAAATCATCCCACCCTCTCCGTCTCCCACAGAGTTCAAAAGACTGTTCTATACATCTGTCTCTTTTGCTGTCTATATCTTTTGAATTATAGTTTTCTCTGAGTATATGCCAAAGTGAAAATGTTGGGTAATAAGGTAACTCTATTTTTAGATTTTTAAAGAAACCTCCATATCCTTCTCCTTATTAGCTGCATCCATTTACAATCCTACCAACAATGTAAGAGGGCATTCCCTTTTCTCCACACCATTCCAGCATGTTTGTAGATTTTTGATGATGACCATCCTGACTTTTGTGAAGTGATACTTCAGTGGATGTTTCTCTAATAATTAGTGGTGTAAGGCATTATTTTGAATTACTTGCTCTTTGTATTACTTAATCTGCTCAGAAGCACAACAGTAGTTCCCGCTTTATAGTATCTCAAAGACAAATTAAAGGACCCTCATTATTTAGAGGTGGAGACAAATTATATGTAAAGTTTTCTAAAATAGTCTGTTTAATTCACATTTATTTGTTAATAAATATGAATAATTACTGTCTCTCTGGTACCACATTAGATATTGTATACCAAAGTCTCTGTTATATTTATTTTACATTAGGCTACACTATAAACCCAATATAACGAATGGCACAATTATATTCAATTGTAGACACATATAGGGACAAATATCAAAAGCAAATTAACAGCCCGTAGACACCTAACCTCAATTTATTTTCAGTCCCTCTTTCGGGTAACATGTTTTAAATATAATTTATTTAGTTGCAAATTTATATAGTTTAATTTTTTAAATTTTTATTTAAGTAGAGTTGATTGACAATGCTGTGTTAGTTTCAGGTATACAACAATGGGATTCAGTTGTTTTATATATATATATATATATATATATACACAATTTTCCCTTATACATATATAATTTTCCCTTATAGGCTATTACAAAATATTGAATACAGTTCCCTATGTTATACAGTTGGTGTGAGATACATGTTGGTTATTGCACATATAGAAATGCATTTATTACTATATGCTAATACTTTAACTCCAAATAAAAGAAAAAAATAAACAAATAATAAACTTAAAAGATTTTTACAGCAAAGGAAACCATTAACAAAATGAAAAAACAACCTACAAAATGAGAGAAAATATAGGCAAATGATGCACAACAAAGGATTAATCTCCAAAATACACAAAAAGCTCATATAGCTCAATATCAAAAAAAAAATCCAAATCAAAAAATGGGCAAAATAGATTTACATAGACATTTCTGCAAAGAAAACATACAGACAGCCAAAAGGCACATGGAGAGATGTTCAACATTGCTAATGATTAGAGAAATACAAACCAGTTCCTTTTTACTGAAAACCACCAAGCAAGGGGTGCCATGTACCTGCTCCCCACACTGCTGGACTGTAATCCAGAAAAAGCCTCATCTGCTGAGATATGAAAAATTAATACTTCAACAGCAAACAAGGTTTAGAAAGAGTTGATCGCTCTCATGCCTTGTTTCCTATTTGAATGAGTCTTTAGGCAAACACATCTGATTTTCTATTTGCATCCCATTTTTAAGTTAATCTTGAGTGGCCTTTTCAAAATTTGACTTGTGCAACCCTATACTATTTCCCTACCAGGTTTGTTTAATTGAGCATTCATAGTTTTTCTTCTAGTTTTTCTTATTGATTCCCATCTAAATTTATTTCAACTAGGCTGGTTTGTTCTTTAAGTAACGGTTGATTTGTACATACCGTCTAGATTTTGTACCCTGACGACTTCACTTTATTCAGTTCTATACTCTCATCTTTTCTCCCTCTGGTTGATTCGCCTACAAAGGCCAAAGAGACTCGTTGTTTGTACTGCTGATCCTGTGTCTTGGTTTGTTTCTTTGGTCCCTGGGCTGTTCCTACTTCTCTCTGCTCCAAGAATCCATTCCTCACTCTTTCCTTGCTTTGCTCTATGTTGTGAAAGTCTGATCTCTGCAAACTGCATTTCTGGATTGTTTTAACAACAAATGGAAGTGTTAGCAGTAAATTGGAGTCTGGAAGGAAGAGACAATCCAGGGTACTCCTTTTTTTTTTTTTTTTTTTTTTCAGCTTTGGCAGCAGTTCCAATTGTGGCTGTGTCTCCACGATTCTAGGTTTTACTGGATGTCCCTATTTAAGTCTCCAGCACAGGGAACGTTACCAGCCCTCTGCAGTTGTTCACTCTGGTGTGTTTCACTATCTTCCGGCTTTATAACTTTTAAAATTCTTTTACAACTGTTTTGCCGCAAACTCCCAGGTATGATCTGTGTTTTCCTGAGTGGTCCCTGAGCAGTCCACCTTTTCATCTATCTCAGCTGCATAATCTTCCACCTGAACTTGAAGGATATGATGAGAGTCTGAAAATAAGTATTTTCCTGCAATTCAGTTTTATTCATTTTTGTTCCTTAAAGTTTGTGCTTTATGCTCCTATTGTACTGACTGCTTTCTTAAATTTTCCTCATTCCCTCAGGATGCTTTTCCTTATTTATTTGTTGTTGTTCCTTGTTTGTTGCCATATTCTATACCTTTATTTATTGGAACTATTACTTGTTTATATAATGTCTAATACACTTGCCAAGTCTTTTCATCCTTTCTTTATAAAAAGGCTAATATATATATATATATACACATATATATGTATCTTTCCATAGTGCATGTAAGCTTTATCTTGACTTTTAAATCTATTTAATGTGGAAAATACAACTCTTTATTTGTTTCTATAGCATTCTCTACAAAATTGTTACCTACATCTGTCAGCAAATACTCACAAACTTTTGGGCCTTTGCTAAAAGGATGGATTTTATTAACCTCCTTGGCTTTGTAAGGAAAAGAAACACTTCCAACGAATCTTCATTCATCACGTATATACCTAGCCACACACAGCAGCAAATCAGCAGCAAAACAAAAATTTTTTCTCTCTATTTTTTCTTTTGTGCCATAAATCATTTTATCTGGGGTTTGATATCTTAACTACTTTCAGACTATCTGTATATATGTTATAGAAACATCACATCTTATCTTTTCATGAAAATGTGTGTCTTTTTCTTACTTTATCAATAATTAATAAAATTGTGAATACTGTCTTCACATTTGAATGTCTGAGAGCCCTTCCATAATATTTTACATATAGTAAAAGTACAATATTGTTAGTTGAATTAAACTAAATATAAACCATTTAAGTGTTAAAATGTTTTAAAATAGGAATTAAATTCTTATCAATTCCGAATATTGTTTTAATTTTGTTCATCTTTTCACATTATATAATGCTTTCAGGGCTCTAACAGTAACAAATACTTCCATAACAGTCCACTTGAAAAAAAATGTGTGGCCTGCATTTTATACTACGTAATCTTATACTACATAAGATTATGAAAGAAATGTCTTCCAGTAAAAAAACTGAACACATGGCAGGAAGTTAACTAATAGATACTGGTTGAAGAAAAGAATTCTTAGTCCTTGAGACTGTTTCATTCATATTTATAACCTTTATTTTATTCATATTTTTGTCCCTTAGAATGCTTGGCACTAAGTTTTTGCACATTATGCTTTTATTAATTTTTATCCCATTTATGTAAACTAAAACAAAAATGAAAAACGTTTCACTCATTTCCCCCACCACCCAGCTCCACATCTTACAGTTAACAATCTGGTGTCTTTATCTATGAGTTGGAATTACCAGCTCTTGTTTGTTTGTTTTTTTCTTTTTTTTTAACATTCTGCGTGTAAGAGATCATACAGTATTTGCCTTTCTCTGATTTATTTCACTTATCATGATGCCCACAAAGTCCATCATGTTGGAGCTAATGGCAGATTTCATTTCTTATCAGTTCAGTTCAGTTGCTCAGTTGTGTCCGACTCTTTGCGACCCGATGGACTACAGCATGCCAGGCCTCCCTGTTCATCACCAACTCTCGGAGCTTTTTCAAACTCTAATCCATTGAGTCAGTGATGAACATCCAACTATCTCATCTTCTGTTGTCCCCTTCTCCTCCCACATTCAATCTTCCCCCAGCATCAGGGTCTTTTCAAATGAGTCAGTTCTTTGCATCAAGTGTCCGAAGTATTGGAATTAGCTTCAACATCAGTCCTTCCAATGAACATTCAGGACTGATTTCCTTTAGGATTGACTGGTTGGATCTCCTTGCAGTTCAAGGGACTCTCAAAGTCTTCTNCTAAATATAAACCATTTAAGTGTTAAAATGTTTTAAAATAGGAATTAAATTCTTATCAATTCCGAATATTGTTTTAATTTTGTTCATCTTTTCACATTATATAATGCTTTCAGGGCTCTAACAGTAACAAATACTTCCATAACAGTCCACTTGAAAAAAAATGTGTGGCCTGCATTTTATACTACGTAATCTTATACTACATAAGATTATGAAAGAAATGTCTTCCAGTAAAAAAACTGAACACATGGCAGGAAGTTAACTAATAGATACTGGTTGAAGAAAAGAATTCTTAGTCCTTGAGACTGTTTCATTCATATTTATAACCTTTATTTTATTCATATTTTTGTCCCTTAGAATGCTTGGCACTAAGTTTTTGCACATTATGCTTTTATTAATTTTTATCCCATTTATGTAAACTAAAACAAAAATGAAAAACGTTTCACTCATTTCCCCCACCACCCAGCTCCACATCTTACAGTTAACAATCTGGTGTCTTTATCTATGAGTTGGAATTACCAGCTCTTGTTTGTTTGTTTTTTTCTTTTTTTTTAACATTCTGCGTGTAAGAGATCATACAGTATTTGCCTTTCTCTGATTTATTTCACTTATCATGATGCCCACAAAGTCCATCATGTTGGAGCTAATGGCAGATTTCATTTCTTATCAGTTCAGTTCAGTTGCTCAGTTGTGTCCGACTCTTTGCGACCCGATGGACTACAGCATGCCAGGCCTCCCTGTTCATCACCAACTCTCGGAGCTTTTTCAAACTCTAATCCATTGAGTCAGTGATGAACATCCAACTATCTCATCTTCTGTTGTCCCCTTCTCCTCCCACATTCAATCTTCCCCCAGCATCAGGGTCTTTTCAAATGAGTCAGTTCTTTGCATCAAGTGTCCGAAGTATTGGAATTAGCTTCAACATCAGTCCTTCCAATGAACATTCAGGACTGATTTCCTTTAGGATTGACTGGTTGGATCTCCTTGCAGTTCAAGGGACTCTCAAAGTCTTCTCCAATACCACAGTTCAAAAGCATCAATTCTTCAGAGGTCAGTTTTCTTTATAATCCAACTCTCACATCCATACATGACCACTGGAAAAACCACAGCTTTGACTAGATGGACATTTGTTGGCAAAGTAATGTCTCAGCTTTTTAATATGCTGTCTAGGTTGGTCATAACTTTTCTTCCAAGGAGCAAATGTGTTTTAATTTCATGGCTGCAGTCACCATCTGCAGTGATTTTGGAGCCTCCAAAAATAAAGTCTGACACTGTTTCCACTGTTTCCCCATCTATTTGCCGTGAAGTGATGGGACCAGATGTCATTAGTTTTCTGAATGTTGAGTTTTAAGTCAACTTTTTCCCTCTCCTCTTTCACTTTAATCAAGAGGCTTTTTAGTTCTGCCCTTTCTGCCATAAGTGTGGTGTCATCTGCAAATCTGAGGTTATTGATATTTCTCCCAGCGATCTTGATTCAAGCTTGTGCTTCTATTTTACATATTTTAAAGTTTGTAAATTTTTTTGCTCACTCATTTATGGACACCTAGGTTGTTTCCATATCCTGGCTGTTGTAAATAATGCTGTAATGAACATGTGGGTATATATATCATTTCAAATCAATATTTTCATTTACTTTAAATAAATACTCAGAAGTTCTATTTTTAATTTTTTGAGGAAATCTCCACACAGTTTTCTATCAGTTGCAGTAATTCACATTCCCAGCAACAATGCACAAGGTTTCCCTCTTCTCCACATCCTCACCTACACTCATTATTTCTTGTCTTTTTGATAACATCCATTCTAACAGGTGTGAGGTGATACCTTATTGTGGTTTTAACTTACATTTCCATAATGATTAATGATGTTGACTATCTTTTTATGTTCCTGTTGGTCATCTGTATGTCTTCTTCAGAAAACTGTCTGTTCAGATATTCTGCCCATTTTTAAAGTAGACACTTCATTATGGTTTTTTTTTTTTATCATAAATGGATGTTGAATTTGTCAAATGTTTTTCTGTATCTATTAAGATGGTCATATGATTTTTATTCTTTATTTTGTTAATGTGATATATCACATTAACTGATTTGCAGAAGTTGAAACATCCTCACATCACTGAAGTAAATCCTATTTGATCATGGTATATGTACCATGATCTGAATTCAGTTTGCTAATATTCTGTTGATGAATTTCACATTTACATTTATCAGGAACATTGATGTGTAATCCCCTTCCTCCAATCTCTATCTATCTTTGTCTTTCTGCTTTCTTTCCAGGTTTAGCATCAGTATAATGGCCTTATAAAGTATAAGCCCATTTGGAAGAGTTCTCCTTTCTTTTAACTTTTGGAAGAGTTTGAGAAAGACTGATAATAACTCTTCTTTGAACCTTAGGTAGAATTCACTAAGGAAGCCATCTGGTCCTGGACTATTTTGAGGGGAGGTTTTTGATTACTGAATTAACCTCCTTACCAGTAATCAGTCTGTTCAGATTTTTCTGTTTCATCATGATTTAGGCTTATAGGTTGTATGCTTCTGGAAACTTATACATTTTTTCTAGATTCTTCAATTTTTTAGTGTATCATTGTTCACAGCAGTCCCTTATGATTCTTTGTATTTCTGTGTTATCAATTTTAATACTCTTCTTTCATCTTTGATTTTTATTTATTTGAATCCTCTCTTTTTTTTTTTCTTGGTGAGTGTAGTTAAAAACTCATCAATTTTGTTTATCTTTTCAAAGAACCATTTCTTAGTTCCAGGAAGACCAGAAATTTCCAAATAAGATAAACCCAAAGAGACTCACATCAACGCATGTTATAACTAAAATGTCAAAAGTTAAAGACAGGGAGAGAATATTAAACTTAGCAAGGGAAGAACAAATTGTTACATACAAGGGAACCCCCACAAGACTATTAGATTTTTCAACACAATCTTTGAGGGCCAGAAGGGCGTGGCATGATATATTTAAAGTGCTGAAACAAAAAATAATCTACCCAGCATAGTTATCATTCAGAATTTAAGGAGAGATAGAGTTTTCCAAGCAAAAGCTAAAGTACTTCGCAATTAAACCAGTCTTACAAGAAATATTAAAGAGACTTCTTTAGGATAAAAAGAAACAGGTGCTAATTAGTAACAACACATATGAAAGAATAAATCTCACTGGAAAAGTAACTTTAATTTAAGGTAGTGAAGAAATTATTTATACAGCTAGTTTGAAGGTTAAAACATAAAATTAATAAAAATAACTATCATTACAATAATTACTTAAGTAATACACAAGATAAAAACACAAAATAGGATATTAAATACATAAAGCAAAAGAAGAGAGAAGAAGCATTTTTAACTTTAAAATGTTAATTTTGTTATCAACTTAAAATAGACTGTTACAGATATAAGTTCTTATATGTAAGTCTCAGGGTAACCACAGAGCAAATACCTTTAGTAAATATACAAAAGATAAAGAGAAAGGAATCTAAATACATCACCAAAGGAAGGCATCAAACCACAAAGGAAGAGAAAAAGAGAGTACAGATAGAACTATAAAATAGCTAGAAAACTATTAACAAAATAGCAATATCTATCAATAATTACTTTAAATTTAAATTGAATTCTCTAATCAAAAGACATAGAGTGGCTGAAGGGATTGAGAGAAACAATATTCATCTATATGCTGACTATAAGATAAGCTCTTTAGCTATAAGGGCTCAAACAGACAGAAAGTGAAGGATTAGAAAGAAATATCTTACACAAATGGAAACCAAAAGAAACTTGGAGAAGATATACTAACATCAGAAAAGATGAACTTTAAAATGAAGACTGTAGTAAGAGACAAAGGAAGACATAGTATAGTGACAACGAATTCAATCCAACAAGAGGATATAACATTTATAAATATTTTTTCACCTAAGATAGGAAACCTGCAAAAACTGTAAGCAGGTCAAGAAGCAACAGTTAGAACCAGACATGAAACAATGGACAAGGTCAAAATTGGGAAAGGAGTATGCCAGGACTGTATATTGTCACCTTGCTTATTTAACTTATAGGCAGAGTATATCATGTGAAATGCTGGACTCAATAAAGCACAAGCTGGAATCAAGATTGCTGGGAGAAATATTGATAACCTTCATATGCAAATGACAGCACCCTTGTGGCAGAAATTGAAGAGCAACTAGAGTCTCCTGATGAAAGTGAAAGAGAAGAGTGAAAAAGTTGGGTTAAAACTCAACATTCAAAAAACTAAGATCATGGGATCTGGTCCCTTCACTTCATGACAAATAGATGGGGAAACAGTGAAAACAGTGACAGACTTTATTTTCTTGGGCTCCAAAATCACTGCAAATGGTGACTGCAACCACTAAATTAAAAGGTGCTTGTTCCTTGGAAGAAAAGCTATGACCAACATAGATAGCATATTAAAAAGCTGAGACATTACCTTGATGACAAAGGTCTGTTTAGGCAAAGCTATGGTTTTTCCAGTAGTCATGTATGGATGTGAGAGTTGGACCATAAGTAAAGCTGATTGCCAAGGAATTGATGCTTTTGAAATGTGGTGTTGGAGAAGATTCTTGAGAGTCCCTTGGACTGCAAGGAGATCCAACCAGTCAATCCTAAAGGAAAAATCCTAAATAGTGATTGGAAATACTGATGCTGAAGCTGAAACGCCAATAATTTGGCCACCTGATGCAAAGAACTGACTTACTGAAAAAGACCCTGATGCTGGGAAAGATTGAAAGCGGGAAGAGAAGGGGATGACAGAGAATGAGATGATTGGATGGCATCACAGACTCAATGGATATGAGTTTAAACAAGCGCCAGGAGTTAGTGATGGACAGAGAGGCCTGGCGTGCTGCAGTCCATGGAGTAACAGAATCAGACACGACTGAGTGACTGAACTGACTGAAGATAGGAACAACTAAATATACAAACAAATGTTTAAAGACCTAAAGGGAGTAATAAACAACAGTACCATAATAGTAGAGGACTCTAGTAACCCACTTATGTCAATGGATATATCATATATAAAGAAAATCAATAAGGAAACATCAGCCTTAAACAGCATATTAGAAAAGATAGACTTAACAAATACTTACAGGACATTCCGTCCAAAAGCAACAGAATACACATTCTTTTCCATTGCACGTGGAATGTTCTCCAAGATAAATCACATGGTTTGATCACAAAACAAGTCTTAAATTTAAGAGAGTTGAAATCATATCAGGCATTTTTTCCAAACACAATAGTGTGAAACTGGAAATTAATTACATGAAAAAAAAAAACCTGGAAAATCCACAGATAATGTAGAGATTTAACAACAGGCTACTGAATAACCAATGAGTCAAAGAATAAATCAAAAAAGAAATGAAAAATATCTTGAGACAAACAAAAGTAGAAAAGTAATACACCATGATTTATAAGATGCAACAAAGGCAGTTCTAAAAGGTAAGTTCATTGTGATCAATGTCTACCTGAAGAAAGAAAAAAGTCTCAAACAATCTAGCTTTGAACCTTAAGAAACAAACAAAAAAATAACCAAAGCCCTAAGTTAGAAGAAAGAAGGAAATAACAAAAATTAGAGCAGAAATAAATGACAATAAATTTTTTAAATGTCAATAGAAAAGATAGATGAAACTAAGGACTGGTTTGATGTGCATTTATACACTGAATAAATAATTCTTAGAAGTTCATTCTTATCTATTCTAATTCTTTTAGGGTCTAATTGTAAATTTTATTGGTGAAAAAATGTAAAATATTGTAGGAATATTATGAATATCCCATATTTTAATAGTATATTTTACAGCAATAAGTTTATTATGTCACTAATAGATGGCTCATAACCTCATACCTATCCTTGGGGCACAGGGAAGATTCCAGTACATTCAACAGCTATGTATCTTCTTTATGCCTTTTATTGTGAGAATTTGAAGGTAGTTATGGTACCCTATTCATTTTTGAGTTTTGAAGCTTTAAACCCTACCACACTGTATTGGTGTGACCCTGTCCCTCAGAGAATAAAATAGTCTCAGGAATACATTTGATATTTAGTAAATATTTACTGAATGCATTAAAATTTAATAATATAGTAGATTCATGCATTTGCCCTGAAAAGCAAGGGAGTGAGGCAGCCAGCAGTACTTCCAGGAAGCAACTGAGAAACACCCTTTGGCACTCACCATTTAATCATCTTAGCATCAATCTTTAAACTTAAGAAATAAAATTTAGCGCCAAGTTAGCATAGCTCAAGCCAACTACTTTTTCACTCCCCATGTCACTGATTGCCTCACAAACTCTTTCACTTTGCTGAATATGTGCAAACAATTATTATTATAAGATGCAAGAAAGAGAAACTCCTGAAAGCTGTCTTGAATATTCATAAAATATTATAATGTCTAACCATACATTTTCACAATAGCATCCTACATTTGAGTATTATTTGAATTCAGTAGAATGGAGACAGAAGTAGATTTGACAAATTATATCTGTAATTGTGTCTCCCATTCCTATTTTGAACTGTCTCCTGAACCAACTTAATGTTATCAATCATTGCTTTTTTACAATTGGGCAAGACTGACAGGGCTTATAAAAATACTTGAATTCTGGGTGCCCACAGACCTTGTCTGAATGTCTCCAGATCCAGCTTCCTAATCGCCTTTGTAAACTTCACAGCCATTTTGTTTCCCTGATTGCTGTCCAGTTTCTTGTACTTTGACTCTGGTCAGAGTCTGAAGATCGGAACACTGATGCTTTGTTCATACTATCAGTTCTTGACTATGTGCCAACTTGGATACTGCTTTGAAGGTTTTCCTTGTGATTTGATTTCCAGCTTGAGAGTTAGGTTAATTCCACTTTTAGAGTTGTGCCCATTTTTGGCTATTAGAAACTCAAACCTCACTGAACAAAGAAGCTGGGCCCCTTAACTTCCCCAGGAGGAAAGGTTCAAACAAACATATGAATCATCTCATTCTTCTGTAAACAGTGATCTGTGTTCTTTTCCTCACACTCATTCCCCACTGGAAATCTCTCTCATTTTTCACACAAGAGAGTCTTTGTGAATTATTTCATTCCCTACATTTCTTTCTTCCTCTGAAATTTTTTTTGCACTTATTAATTCCTTTTTTTTATTAATCAGGTTTCTGAAAGGTAATTTATATATAGGAAAATTCTCCTTTTGAGTGTGCCTCTGGTGAACTTTGTTAAAGACAGGCTGTCATTCAATCAACACTACCGTCAAGATACAGAGCATTCCCATTACTGAAAAAGTTCCCTCATGGTTATTTGTACCGAATTCTATCATCTTCTACCCCCAATGCCTGGTGACCAATAATCTATTTTCTTTATCTGTACTTTTGTCTTTTTCAGAATTTCATTTAAATGGAATCATGCAGTATATGTTTTCTGGTATAATGCCTTTGAGATCCATTCATACTGTTTCATGTATCACCAGTTCATTGTGTTAATGGCTAAGTAGCCATTGACATATAGCCATATGGCTAGACTGCAATTTGCTTAGTTATTAAGAGATGGATCTTTGCCTTGATTCCAATATTGACTATTATGAATAATTTTATACAAATAGCCACATACAAATCTTTGTGTGGAAAATGTTTCCACTTTTCTTGGATAATAATGCTGAGTGGGACTACTGGATTATAAGGTATAGTTATTTAATACTATGTAGAAATGCCAATTATCTTTAAAGTACCATTTTGCATTATGACAAATAATGTATGAGGGTTCCAGTTGCATCACATACTAATCAAACTTAGTTGTGTGTGTGTGTGTAACTTTAGATATCTAGTAGATATGTAATGATGTCATTGTGATTTAAACGTGCATTTTTCTAATAATAAATGTTGTTAACCATTGCCAGTCACATGTCTTCTTCATGGCATGTTTGTTTAAATCTTTTGTCCATTTTAAAAAGTGGGTTATCTTATTATTAATTTCTAAGAGTATTTATATATTATCTAAATATGACTTTACTACAAAGGAATTTGGGTCATATTTTCTCCTAGCTTGTAGCTAGTCATTTCATTCTCTAACAGTGTCTTTGTGGAGCAGAAGTTTAAATTTTGATGATGTTCAATTTATTTTGCTTTTTATTTCCTAGGTTGTATACTGTTTCTGTCCTATTTAACAAAATTTTGCCTAATTAAAAGTCACAATGTTTTCTTCTGTTATTTCTTCTAGAAATTTTATAGCTTTAACTTTTACATGTTTAAGTCTATGATATATCTAAAGTTATTTCTTATATAAGTGTGAAGTAAGTGCTGAGATTTATATTTTGCAAGTGGATGTATAATTGTTTTAGCATAATATGCTGAAAAGACTATACTTTTTCTTTAAATTACTTTGACGTGTCTTTCACATATCTTTTCAAGTGTCTTTCACATGTCTGTGAATCAGTAGAATATACATACATGGGTATAATCTTCTATTATGAATTTGTGGAAAGATCATGATTTTGGAGTCATACTAAGATTCATGGTCTGTCTCTATCATTTTCTGTGTTTTCCTAGGCTGCTTATTATGAATCAGTTTGCTGATCTAGGAAATAAAAGTAATTACAAAATATAATTTTTAAGGCTTCTTTAAGAATGCTGTGAAATAAGCAAGATATATTAAAATTCTATTGGTATCTTTTGTTTTTCACAATGTTTTTTACAGGAATTTGCATATATTTTGCTATAGTTGCATGTCCAAAATTGCAAATTTTTTTTCTCTTGGTTGCACCACATGGCATGTAGGATATCTTAGTTCACATCCAAAATAAACCCATTTTGCTGGTAAAATAACTGACTGTTTCATTGTTTTAGGTTAGCATGATTTGCAGTGGAGGATGGGGGGGTTATTTCTATTCTTTTAAGTCTCCTAGGACTCATGCTTTTATATTATCCTGCTCTAGTCAGAAAAAAAGGAGAGAAAGATACATGAAAATGTTGCCTAGGTGCCAGGTATTAAACATAACATACTTGAGACCTATTGTTACTCTCCTAGGATGTATTTCCATTTTAAATGGAAACCTGAGAAAGCTTACTTAACATAAAGCAATGCATTACACATGGTAAAATGACAGGTAGTATTACATCTTAGTAGAGTGTGGGCTGATTTAGGGATGGAGGTCTCCAGGGGTCAATTTCATTGATCAACAAATAACATATTCTTTTCTAAAGTTGGCTTTGAGTCCTAGTAATAACAATGACTTATATTTGTATAGGATGTTAGTGATTACAGTGTTTTCACATTTATTATCTCATTCGTGCATACAAAATCCTTTGGAAATGAATTGGCTACAATTTACGAATAATAAAGTTGACAGTTATGGCAGTTCAACAACTTGTATTCTATTCAAAGACAAAAGTGGAACTTTAACCAAATTAATTTGACTTTTAGTTCAACAATCTACTATCAAAATATAGCTGCATCCAGTTTAAATGATAAATTTCTTGAAAACGATGCACTTCTGCTTCCTTTTAATTTTACAAAACCCTCGTTAAAGCAATCAGCAATTTTGTTTGACTTATAGACTGAATTTTTGGCAATTTTAAATAAAAACTTAATTTCAGGGTATGGGAATGGAGATAAGAATCCTGCAAAATAATAAAGTGACTTATGGAGAATAAAATGCTATTGATTCTTGCTCTAAATCACTAAATTCATGTTTGATTTCTTCCTATTAAATGAAGAAAAGAGAATAGTGCTAAAGAAAATGTATATTGTTGTGGGGTGCAGCTATATCACAGTACTCTTGACCTCTCTTGACCTGGGTTAGTTCAAGAATTTACTTACACAGCCAGTCATCATCCTCTTCACTACCTCCTCTGAGAATCTGAACCTCCCTCAGTGTCTTGTCCATCATAGAACAGAAGTTCTAGGCTGGAGATTGTGTGGTTCTTATTGCTGAAGTAGAAAACCAGTCCTTGACTTTGAGATATTACAAATTGAACTAGGAAGAGGAGATTAAAAAATGCTAAAAACAAATAAAAGATACCCTTAGAATTATAATATATTTTACTTATTTTAAGGAATTTTTAAAGAAGCCATAAAAATTACATTTTGTAATTTGTAACCTTCCAAGAGTGGAAAGGGGCTAGAGGTTGAATCATCAGTGGTCAAGGATTTAGTCAATTGCACCTTGATAATGAAGCCTCCACAAAAACCCAAAAGGACAAGGTTCAGAAAGACTCCAGGTTGGTTAATTTGTGGAGGTGCAAGAGAGGGGAGCACCGGGGAGGGCATGGAAGCGCTGTCCTTTCCCCATACCTTATGATATGCATCTCTTGTATCTGTTTCTGAGTTATTTCCTTCTGTAATAAACTGGTAATCTGCTGCTGCTGCTAAGTCGCTAGTAGGCAAAATATTTTTCTAAGTTCTGTGAGCAACTCTAGCAAATTAGTTCAACCCACAATGAGGTTATGAGAACTTCTGATTTATAACCAGTTGACTGGAAGAAGCACAGGTAACACAGGCTTACAGATGGCATCTGAACACGGAAGTGGAGAGGACTGTGCAGGAAGTCTCATAGGACTGAGCCCTCAGTCTCTGCAATCTGATGATATCTCTGGGTAGATAGTGTCAGAATTGAGTTGAATTCTCAGAAATCCTGCTGGTGTCCCAGAATTGCTTAGTGTCATGTGGGAGATCCTCACTCACGGCCCCCAACACAGACATTGGACTTAGGTCGAGGACCATGAAAGACTTCACATAATTATTTAAGACTGATTCCGGTTATATCATATATCAAGAATTATTTCCAAGGGGTCAAAGCGGGGTGGGATAAATTAAAAAATTGGAATTGACATAGATACACAGCTATGTCTAAAGTAGATAACTAATGAGGATGTATTGTATAGCACAGAAGGAAAAAAGAAGCTAGAATCTGTTTGCAGGACATATGTTAAGCTAACCTTAAAAATGCATTCCAATATAAATTGCTGCTGCTGCTGCTAAGTTGCTTCAGTCATGTCCGACTCTGTGTGACCCCATAGACGGCAGCCCACTGGGCTCCCCCATCCCTGGAATTCTCCAGGCAAGAACACTGGAGTGGGGTGCCATTTCCTTCTCCAGTGCATGAAAGAGAAAAGTGAATGTGAAGCTGCTCAGTCATGTCTGACTCTTAGCAACCCCATGGATAGCAAAGTAATGCTCAAAATTCTCCAAGCCAGGTTTCAACAGTACGTGAACTGTGAACTTCTAAATGTTCAAGCTGGATTTACAAAAGGCAGAGGAACAAGAGATCAAATTGTGAACATTCGTTGGATCATCAAAAAAGGAAGAGAGCTCCAGAAAAACATCCACTTCCACTTTATTGACTATGCCAAAGCCTCTGACCATGTGGATCACAACAAACTGTGGACAGTTCTTTAAGTGATGGAAATACCAGACCACCTGAACTGCCTCTTGAGAAATCTGTATGCAGGTCAAGAAGCAAAAGTTAGAATTGGACATGGAACAACAGACTGGTTCCAAATAATTGGCTCCAAATGGGGAAAAGAGTACATCAAGGCTGTATATTGTCACCCTGCTTATTTAACTTATATACTGAGTACATCAGAGAAATGCTGAACTGGATGAAGCACAAGCTGGAAGCAAGATTTCTGGGAGAAATATCAATAACCTCAGATATGCAGATGACAACACACTTATGGCAGAAAGCAAAGAACTAAAGAGCCTTGTGATAAGAGTGAAAGAGAAGAGTGAAAAAGTTGACTTACAACTCAACATTCAGAAAACTAAGATTATGACATCTGGTCCCATCACTTCATGGCAAATAGATGGAGAAACAGTGGAAACAGTGACAGACCATTTTGGGGGGCTCAAAAATCACTGCAGATAGCCACTGCAGCCATGAAATTAAATCAGCCATGAAATTAAAAGACGCTTGCTCCTTGGAAGAAAAGCTATGACCAACCTAGACAGCATATTAAAAAGTAGAGACATTACTTTGCCAACCAAGGTCCATCTAGTCAAGGCTATGGTTTTTCTAGTAGTCATGTATGGATGTGAGAGTTGGAATGTAAAGAAAGGCTATGGTTTTTCTAGTAGTCATGTATGGATGTGAGAGTTGGAATATAAAGAAAGCTGAGTGCCAAATAATTTATGCTTTTGAATTGTAGTGTTAGAGAAAACTCTTGAGAGTCCCTTGGACTGCAAGGAGATCCAACCAGTACATCCTAAAGGAAATCAGTCCTGAATATTCATTGGAAGGACTTATGCTGAAGTTGAAATTCCAATACTTTGGCCACCTGATGGGAAGAACTGACTCATTTGAAAAGACACTGATGCTGGAAAAGATTGAAGGCAGGAGGAGAAGGAGATGCCAGGAGATGGTTGAATGGCATCACTAACTCAATGGATATGAGTTTGAGTAAGTTCCAGGAGTTGGTGATGGACAGGGAACCCTGCCGTGCTGTAGTCCATGGGGTTGCAAAGTGCTGGACATGGCTGAGTGACTGAACTGAACTGAACTGAACTAACTGAACTTGACTGATTTGGGGAGGACAGTAATTGAATAAAGTGTAATATTCTAATTTTAGGTATTCTAAACCATTTTGTAAGTTCTTAAAATTCTAGAACCCTATTATCTTATTAATGTTTACTCTCTAAGCATTTACTACATTGCTTGAGACAAAATAGACAATGTTTTGTTGTTTCAATAGCTTTTATTAGGACTATTAGGACTGAGGTTTGGTGAGTGGAAAAAGCAAAAGCAGAGATATTTAGCATTTGTTTCTGGAGTTAAATGGGAAAAATTATATTTGCTTTTGCTTTAGCACACTTTGAGCAAATAATCCTTGATCACTTTATGTCCAAGTTTCTAATACAAACATATAGGTTGGCTGCAGACACTGAAAATTATTGAACTTAACATAATTTTTAAGCCAGTTAGGAATTTATGGTCCTATACATACACTAAGGTGATATAATATAGCTGAATGACAGACTGTTTTTGCACTGCTCTGGAACGTCTTTTGAGGGGCTGTCAGTCACTTGGCACACAGGCTATTTGAATATTCAACTTTCTTTTACTTTGGCTGACTTCTCCAATTTAACAGCATAGTTCCCACTCTACTGGAGGGAAATACAACTTAATAACAATCCTGTCACCAAAGGAACATCATGGTGCGCATCCAAGTTCCCAAGTGAGAGTGAAATGTACCAGCATGTCACCATGCGAGGATTAAAGGACAGTTGCACAATGTATTTCATAACAACCATCAGACCGATCAACTGCCAAGATCATTTAATTGTTAAAGCAGGACAAACCCATCAGCTTGAACTTTTTACAGCCTAAATAAATCTGTTCTCTTCCAACAGCCCACATGGCAAAAAGACAATGCCCTATATGATTATATGTTACACATAAGCCAAGGTGTAAAATATTTTTTAATTTGTCCTATTAATCTGATTATCTTCAGCCCTATGTGATATTCTTAAGTGTATGAATCCATTGTGTAATTAACAATTTATCTTTCTATTTTTTATACAGTTTGGAGAGATTTTTAAGCTTTTTTTTCCCCCCCATTGCCTCTGATTATATGGGAAAATGAGGCCCAGGAATGATAAATTTGGATTCTGGTGATGATGGAATAACAAACAAATAGATTTGCTCTGTTATTTGACAAAGGAAAACATTCTAAACAAATATAAGAAACAAAAATGTAGAAGACATTTGAAATCAACAAACAAAGGCTGGTGATCCCTGAGAGATGGGCACCAAATAAGAGCACAATGATTGCTCCAACTTGCTGCCATGAGATAATCTCTAGGCTTCAGTGCAGGGAGCAGAACTCAGTGTACCTTCTGAGTTGGGGAGATAGTGCTAAGCCCAGGAAGACCATAGTGCTAGAATTTGCAAAGCAGAGTACCAGAGGGGTGATACCTGAGTTGAAAACCCTTGTGATTTGGTGGCATTAATGAACGAAATGAACGACCAAAAAGGAGTATAGAAATACGCTTGAACTTTTGAACAACTGACTCTGAAAAAAGTGCAAAGATTTCATTAAGAAATGTTAGTCTTTTCAACAAATGTTGCTGAAATGACTAGGTAACTATAATGTAAAACCAATAATTTTGATTAATACCGTGCAATGTATATAACAATTGACTCAGAGCAAATTACAGTACTGATTTTAAAACTCAAAATGATAAAAGTTCTAAAAGGAAACAGGAGAAATTATTTATGATCTTAGGTTAAATAAACACTTTATAGGTATAATCTCAAAACTATGGTTCATAAAAAAGAAAAAAACACAGACAAATTGGGACTTCAATTTGCTCTGTTACCTGAAAAAGACAAACATTCTAAACAAATATAAGAAACAAAAATGTGGAAGACATTTGAAATCAACAAAGCATGGTGATCCCTGAGAGATGGGCACCAAATAAGAGCCAAATTAAAACACCTACTTCAAAACACCTAATCTTCAAAAGACACTGTAAAAAGAATGAAGAAACTAACCATAGACACGGAGAAAATAGCCACATATAAGCAAAAATCAAATATATGATAAATGACTTGGATCAAGATACTGAGTATACAAATCTTAAACATAACAGAGAGATCCTGGGTGGAAATATACATTTGGAAGCTATCAGTAAACAGATAATTACTTAAAGACATACAATTTGATGAGCTCATCAAGAAAGTGGATGGAGAGAACTTAAGAAGTGTAAGGAAATGCCTTGGAGCACTCAGCTGTTAAACATTTTAAGAGAAGGGAAAAGCACAAGAGACTGAGATGAGGGGCTAATTCTGTAGGAAGAAAACAAGGAGACTGTGATGCCTTAAACACCATGAAAAGAGTATTTAAGGGAAGAGGAAGTAGTCACTTATGTTCAATGATTTTGGTAGGTCAAATAAGTTGAGGAGTGAGAACTGACCATTAATTCTATCAATGGAAGCCATTGGTGACATTGACAAGGGTCCTATTTTGCGATGGAATGATAAAGGCCAAATTCTGTTTGGAGCGGTGGATTTAGGAGAAAATTGGAGGTAAAGAACTAGAAATGGCCAGTCCTGACAATTCTCTCAAGGAACTTTGCTATAAGGAGACCAGAAAGTTAGGGTGATACCAGGAGGAGGGGGAAGTGGAATCAAAAACTGTTCCTTTCCTCTGTACCAAAATGAGAGAAACAACAGTGTGGGTGCTGACAGGATTAATTCAGAAGATAGAAACCGCTGACGATGTAAAGAAGAGAGGGCAATTAATAGAGTGGTATTCTTGAGTAAATAAAAGGGAATAGGATGTGGCTCAGAGAAGAAAGAGTTAGCCTTAACTAGGGATATGGACAGCTACTGGCTACAGATAGAAGAAAGTGAAGTAGGTAGACATTAACTGAGGCTTCCTAGCTGGTGCTGTGGTAAAGGACCTACCTACCAGTGCAGGAAATATAAGAGATGCGGGTTCGATCCCTGGGTTGGGAAGATCACCTGAAGGAGGGTATGGCAATGCACTCCAGTGTTCTTGCCTGGAGAATCCCATGGACAGAGGAACCTGGTGGGCTACAGTCCATGAGGTTGCAAAGAGTCGGACATGACTGAAGTGATATGCAGACATTAATACTGCAAAGTGGAAAGATATGACAGTAGGAGCTTATAAAAGTTCTATTCTGAGTGATTCTATTAGAGGCAGTGGAATACTATGGCTACTTTTACTCAACAAAGGCAAAATTAATAGCTGTGACACAGATCATATGTCCCATAAATCCTAAAGTATTTACTATATGGTCCTTTTCAGGAAAAAAAAAAAAAAAAAAGAAAGTTTGCCAAAGACATGGGAGCTTCTGAGTCATGTATTCAACAAAATTTTAGCAAGTGTCTACTCTATACCATGCTCTTTACAAGGCAGTGGGACAGGAAAGGCTACTGAAATTGACATTATCTCCCATTTTCCCCCTGCTCATGCTGTCTGATTATTTCCCTCAACACACCATAGAAGGGGCTTCTGCAAGTTATCACAACTTAAGTGACATGTATAGTAGATAGTCCCTGTCCTACTTATTCCTTTGGCCAATTTTCAGCATGTTAATACACATATAGACTGGATGAGACCATGTCCTCAAGACCCTAGAATCATGCTTTCATCCTCTTTATGTGAACTTTCAGCACATCTGTCAAAAAACCAGGGACAATGACAATGTGCTCAATCGCTTCAGCCATGTCCAACTCTGTGACCCTGTGGACTGTAGCCAGCCGGGCTCCTCTGACAGACAACTTATAAATTACTGTGTAAGGAGTTTAGACATCCACTCAGATGAATAAAGGAGGAGGTGTTGGGTCCATAAGAAGAAGTTAAAAAAAGTGATTTGGGCTAGAAAGAAATACAAGTTTAAGAATCATTATCATATAAATGATAGTTGAACCTATGGGAGCAGAAAAAAGAAGAAAAAAGAGAAGCGGATGGGTTAGTCAAGGAAGTTAAAGGTAACCAGAAGATAATAGTATTGTACAAGTCAATTCAATTCAATTAACTGCTCCTTATTTGCCAGGATAGATATAGAATTTGAGCAAAGTCGTATAATACAAAATGAAAGAGGAATAAGATAGAAAACCAACTTGAACTTCCTAGATTACTTGGGGAGAAAATGTGTAAGATGGTACTTCACTGAATGAATTCACAAAATACAGCATTTAATCATATTTTGAACACATTTCTATGACTGTAAATTATTTAATGCTGTTATGTTTACACAGCCAAGCTACCCAAGAAGTATTTTTCTTTAGATTTTACACAATGTTTTTTTCCACTTTTACACAATTTATTCAGAATATCACATTCCTTGTCTGAATCCATTGATATCGGAGATTTCTCAAAAGTGGCATCTTTGTTTCCTTCAAACTAGTTTTCATATTTTACATGTAACTCAACACATGTCCAAGTAGTTATATTTACTAAATAATGGCCTAAAATTTTTGTTTACAACTTTCTCACTTATTTAGCCTTAATATATTGTTTCCCATGATAGCAGAATCAAAGCAGCATTGCCTAGTGATAACCTTTCCATCAGCCTGTTTCAATCCATAATGAATTCAATAAAGCTGTCACCTTCTTAATTCTTCCTTTGCCTACTGTTCTCTTTATGATCCTGAAGTTCATTTATAATGGGGGAAGTAGTTAGATACACTCTTGCTGGGCTAGGTTCCCAGAAGTATACAGTTTCACAGAGAAAGCAAATTTTGAGGATTTCTCACTCTCTTTTTTTAATTTTTAAAAATTTCTTTTAAATAAAGGCAAAGTAAGCAGCTAAACATGTGGTTAATCTGATTAGAAAATTAGAAATCAAAAAGCAAAAAAAAAGAAAAGAAAATTAGAAACCAAGTGACACTGATTTTAAAACATTGTGTAAAATAAACTTTAACTAAGAAAAATGTTTTTTCAGTAAATGTATTTTTAAGGAAAGCCTTTCTAATATGTTTTCTAAGTCATTAATTTGGCTTTAGTGTCAGTTGCAGTACGGGAGTACAAATAGCTGTTTTTAAAAACGGCATCCCTCTCTAAAATATTAATGCAGATCCAGATTTCTTAGTCTTGGCACTATTGGCATTTTGGCTGAAAAACATTTGTTTGTGGGAGGCTATCCTTTGTAACATGGGATATCTAACAGTATTTCTGGCCACTACTCACTTGATGCCAGCTGTAACCCTCAAATTGTGATAATCACAAATGTTTCCAGACATTGTCAAGTATCCCTGGGGGTGGAGGACCATAGGGAAGGAGGATGAAACTAAGGCAAATTTAACAAAATCAATCTTATTTAATGCTAATTATTAAAGAAATTTTTTTTGCAGAGGTTTTGGGGTTTTCAGTTCAGTTCAGTTCAGTCGCTCAGTTGTGTCCGACTCTTTGTGACCCCATGAATTGCAGCACGCCAGGCCTCCCTGTCCATCACCAACTCCCGGAGTTCACTCAAACTCACATCCATCGAGTCGGTGATGCCATCCAGCCATCTCATCCTCCGTCGTCTCCTTCTCCTCCTGCCCCCAGGATTTTAGCTTGGTTTCATTTTCCTTCCTTGCTTCCGCCTCTCTTCTTTCTTTTCCCCTTCCTTCTGTTCTTGCTTTAATGTGTAAATCCTTATTCAGCAAAAATTTTACATGACAGTCCAATATGTAAAATTTTACATAAAATTCCGATGCGTAAAATCTAACCTATGAGCTGAACTCCTTGAAATGTATTGTCCTGAGGCTTAGTGGATCTATCATTATTTTTATTTTCTGTTTTTTATGATGTTATAAAATCTTGCTGCCCTGGAAGAGGCTGCTGCTCCCAGGGTTAGTCCTTTCTCAGCAATAGGCTCAACTTGAGAACACATCTTTCATATATAAACCAACCAATCCTGAGTCTATAACCCCCACCACCTCCTTATCCAGCCCTCATATGCCAAGCTAGTATCACTTGCCCTCTCTCTTGGGCAACCACAGATCACCCCTTGAGCCCAAAGCCTGCTGGAATTATTCAAACTAGCCAGGCCTAAACTATATCCCTCACCCTACCTTCCCTTTCTTGTGAAATCCTCAATAAAGCCCCTGGTCTAGACTAGCCCTTTGTCCCTGTCTTCTGCCCCCTGACCAAATCATGGGCACTTCCCTTGTGGCCCTGCATGGCATGTAGTGACCCTGCTCTTTGGGACCTGTGAGTAAAATGAACTTCCTCCAAGCCTCATGCTCTCTTCTCTCTGTGGCCACATCAACTTTACCATGGAAGTAAGCATCCATATACTTTTACACAGAAGTCCAATGTGTGCAATTTTACATGGAGAACTAATATATAAAATTCTTAAAGATGTCCTGCTCTCCTTGAAAAGATGTGGTCCTGAGACTTACAATAATAATCAAGTTTTTATTTCTGTATTTTAAGATATTTGTGAGTTGTGAGCAACACTTTCAGTCTTAAAACACTGACCTCTTGACTCTGCCTTATCTTCCAACTCTCCAGTTCAATGACGACTAAACAGGTCACGTATGTATCTTGACTTCTTTAATCCTCATTAATATTAATGAGGATTAATATAGGTCTTCTGACCTCAGATTTACAGAAGCCTAGATATTAAGCAGTTGCCCAAATTTAATTTCAATTTTTTCCCACAGGAAAATACTTTCTTAAATTGAGTTTTAAGTAAGGGTGAGACACTATATTAGGCTTGTGCTATACGTGGTAGATTATGCCAGTTTCACTACATCACCACATCACTATATGTATATGTGGTAGATTATGTCAATTTTACTACATCACTACCGCACAATTTCACTCATCTCCCATGCTAGTAAAGTAATGCTCAAAATTCTTCAAGCCAGGCTACACAATACGTGAACCATGAACTTGCAGATGTTCAAGCTGGTTTTGGAAAAGGCAGAGGAAACAGAGATCAAATTGCCAACATCCGCTGGATCATGGAAAAAGCAAGAGAGTTCCAGAAAAACATCTCTTTCTGCTTTATTGACTGTGCCAAAGCCTTTGACTGTGTGGATCACAATAAACTATGGAAAAATTCTGAAAGAGATGGGAATACCAGACCACCTGACCTGCCTCTTGAGGAACCTATATGCAAGTCAGGAAGCAACAGTTAGAACTGGACATGGAACAACAGACTGGTTCCAAATAGGAAAAAGAGTACATCAAGGTTGTGTATTGTCACTCTGCTTATTTAACTTATACACAGAGTACATCATGAGAAACGCTGGGCTGGAGGAAGCACAAGCTGGAATCGAAGTTTCTGGGAGAAATATCAATCACCTCAGATATGCAGATGATACCACCCTTACGGCAGAAAGTGAAGAACTAAACAGCCTCTTGATGAAAGTGAAAGAGGAGAGTGAAAAAGTTGGCTTAAAGCTCAACATTAGGAAAACTAAGATCATGGCATCCAATCCCATCACTTCATAGTAAGTAGTAAGTAGTAAGACGCTTACTCCTTGGAAGGAAAGTTATGACCAACCTAGACAGCATATTAAAAGCAGAGACATTGCTTTGCCAACAAATGTCCGTCTAGTCAAGGCTATGATTTTTCCAGTGGTCATGTCTGGATGTGAGAGTTGGAGTATAAAGAAAGCTGAGCACTGAAGAATTGATGCTTTTGAGCTGTGGTGTTGGAAAAGACTCTTGAGAGTTCCTTGGACTGCAAGGAGATCCAACCAGTCCATCCTAAAGGAGATCAGTCCTGGGTGTTCATTGGAAGGACTGATGTTGCTGCTGAAACTCCAATAGTTTGGCCAGCTGATTCAAAGAGCTGACTCATTTGAAAAGACCCTGATGCTGGCAAAGATTGAGGGCAGAGGATAAGGGAACAACAGGGGATGAGATGGTTGGATGACATCACTGACTCGATGGAAATGGGTTTGGGTGGACTCCAGGAGTTGGTGATGGACAGGGAGGCCTGTTGTGCTGCGGTTCATGGGGTCACAAAGAGTTGCACACAACTGAATGACTGAACTGACTGAACTGATGCCAATATTAGGGATTGAATGTTGTCATTATGTACTTTGTAGATTAGTTTCAGCCTCACCCATCTAAGTTCTTCATGCCATTACTTTGTATCCCTACAACTAGCTGAATTTAAAACACAATGCAAATTTAAATGTGTTACTTTTTCTCAGAACCACATGACGACTAGCATCATTTATCATATATGAGTTAAGCTCCTTAAGGTAGGATATAGGGTTCTCTAGTATATAGCCTCTGCCTAGCTTTCCATGCTCATAACTCATGCGTATTATTCTACTGCTTAGAACTTTTCCTGTATCTACTCCCACCTTTGCATCAATATGAGTGTGTCTGACATGGATGCTTCTACATCTCTGCTAAAAGGAAAGGAAGAGACTTTTCCTTTTAGCTAATTCCTTTTCATTTATTACAACTAAATTCACAAATTATCGACCTTAGTAACTCTATTTTTAACTCTGGGTTACATACATTTGTTTCTATTCTTAATATTTTAATAATAACCCATTATCTCTCTATCATTACTTTTAGAGCACAGCCATATAGCTGTCTAGTTTTCAAGATTTTTTTTTTTTTTTTTTGGCTGCATTCTGTGGCTTGTGGGATCTTGGATCCAAACCAGGCATCAAACCTGGGACCAGGCAGTGAGTGCCAAGTCCCAACCAGGGAATTCTCTGTAATTACCTATTTTAATGATTATCTCCTCTACTATATGACACTTTTATGAGGACAACTTTGTAGAATTGATTTTATAGTCAATTCCTTGAATAGACCATGAGTATGGGAATTGAGGGCTTCCCAGGTGGTGCTAGTGGTAAAGAACTCGCTTGCTAACACAGCAGGTTCAACTCCTGGGTCAGGAAGATTCCCTGAAGGAGGGCATGGTAAACCACTCCAGCATTCTTGCCTGGAGAAATCACATGGACAGAGGAGCCTGGCTGGCTATGGTCCATAGGGTCACAGAGAAATGACCAGTGGAAGTGACTTACCAGAAGTGACCAGCTGGACACAGTTGAAGTGACTTAGCACGCATGCATAGGAATTGTAAATATAAATCTATGTTAGCTACATGGATTAATTTCATCATCGTAGCCTCAGCTTACAACTAGGTTAAATTTTTATAATGGTCCTTCAAAAATAATCTTTTAAAAATAGAACAGTCTCCTTAGCTTGCCTAGAATAGTCTATTGAGTGCAAATCTCAATTGAGAAGGTATGAAGAGATCTACAGAAATTCATTACTTTTTTTGAAAAATAATTATGTGACTTTTTTTCTTACTGATTGATTGCCACTGGCACACTCATCTTTGAGGATAAAGGATGGCATATATATTGGGGGATATTTTAACAGTAACAGAAGTAGGACATGACTCATTGAGCCTCTAAGCCACCTGAATTTATATGCATTTTAAGTTCTAAAATTAAATTAAATAAATGAGGGAAGTCAGCAGTGGAAGTCAATGGCTTAGAAAAAATATAAATTTACACGATCTTGTTGAAGTAAATTATATTCTTATAAAACTTAAAATATTAGGGACACTATGTATAAAATCTTCCCTTGTAGCTCAGTGGAAAGAATCCACCTGCTAATGCAGGGGCGATTTGTCTGATCCCTGGATCAGGAAGATCCCCTAGAGGAGGAAATGGCAACCCACTCTCATATTCTCACTTGGGAAATCCCATGAACAGAATCTGGTGAGCCACATGCAGTCCATGGGGTCGCAAAAGAATCGGACATGATTTAGCGGCTAAACAACAGCAACAAATATAAAAGCTTAGGTGATCCTTAACTGAAGTCAAAAAGATTTGCAATCAGGTAAGCAAAGGTTTCAAAGTGGTGTTTGTTTGTTAATTTGTGATTGTCCTTGTCCAACTTGTTTGTCCTTTATGAATCTTTAGTGACTCACATTCTCATGCCCTAGAACTCTATCTTTCCTTCCCTGTATGGTCAGGAAACTGCACTGGAAACTAAATGGGAAATTATGCCCTACTTTAACCTAGTAAAATTCTTTATTAGACCCTGGAAATGAATTCTGACTTGATTACATCTGTAAATTAAGGCTGACATATCATTCATTAAAGATGAATGCTAAATGATCTCTTCTTGGAAAGCATCTTTCAGCGAAGATCACTAATGCCCTGTGTGTATGTAGTATTCAACAGGGATATAATATGTGAACAATTATAACATGAGTCACTGTGATTCTCTATCTTTGCAAAAGCATTTCCTTTTGAAAACTGTGGGTTTTTTTTTTTTTTTTCAAAATTATCTTTCTTTTCTCTGCTTAGTAGCATCCAGGGCTCAGGGTTCTACTGTCAGTCTTCCTTGAGGTAAAAGTAAATGCCTGAACTTCCCCAGATGGCCATGTTGGAAAACTTAATTGCAGACACACCTCTTGCTACAATTATGTGTGAAAGTTAGAACTAACTTTTTTTTTAGAAGCCCATAAAATGTTAGTCATTGCATCATGATTATAATACTATGAGGCAGAATTATTATGCCCATTTTATAGATGACAGGAGCAAATATTAATAGACTTCCCCAGTGATCCAGCAGCTAAGATTCTGTGCTTCCAATGCAGGGGCCCAGATTCTACCCCTGGTCAGGGAAATAGATCCCACATGCTGCAACAAAGATGGAACAGCCTGCATGCTACAACTAAGTCCCAGCATGGTCAAATAAATAAATAAATGAGTAAAGTATTAAAAAAAAAAAAAAGTACTGTGATTGCCTTCACCTACTTCTTAGAATAGTCTGCATAATTAGCTAAAGGAAAGAACCATTTCAAGGTCAAAGTACAGTTAGGTCTTGCAGTTTGATATACTTAGCAAAACCTAGCAAGGGTGTCCAGTGCCTGTGGAGGACTCTTATATATCATTCACACTCTTGGTCTCGTCTTTTGGTTTTGTTGTTGTTGTTGTTGTTGTTCCTTTATACTCTGCACTCTTACTTCAAGGCAGAGCAGGATAGTTATTAGAAGCACAAATCTGGACATCAGATTGTGGGATTTCCAATGACATCATCAGTTTTTTAAAGTTATGTGATACTGAGCAGTGACTGTAAAATCTTGATTCTTCAGTCTCTGCATCTGTAATACAAACATTTAATACACATACTTCAAAACAGTAATAGTAGGAACAACTGAGTCAAAACAGATAGCCAATTAGAAGAATGCTTGTCACACAGTAAGCACTCAATAAGTGTTAATATCACCATCATCATCACCATTACACCATCATTATTATGTACATTCTCACCTTTGTACCAAAGCTGTTTTATCAGTACCATTAAGTAACTCTTATTTTTTTTTTTTTAAAGCAGTGGTTATTTGTCAGTCTTTGTTATTTTTGACTCACATGTGAAAAACATTTTCCTGTTGACCATTGTGTCAGTCAGAGTCCAACAAGGAAGCAAACCACTCTACATATTTCAAGGAGTATGGTGTGAGTCTTAGGAATTAGTTGCTTACAAAATTATATGATGGATTAGAGGATTGGAAGCCAGAAAGAGCACCTTTGTACTACTGAATCCAAGAGCACACTGTCACTGATGTGAATCAGAGGTCAGGATGTTTCTACTTCCTTCCTACAGAGAAGACACTGGCAATCCACTCCAGTGTTCTTGCCTGGAGAATCCCAGGGATGAGGGAGCCTGGTGGGCTGCCATCTATGGGGTCGCACAGAGTCGGGCATGACTGAAGCGACGCAGCAGCAGCAGCAGCAACTTCTTTCCTACATCCCTCTACTGTCACCATTATGAATACCACTCACACTCATGAAGCTAGGCTCAAGCCACCAGAATCTCTAAACAATTTTTGGCAATCACATTTCACATTACCGCTTGTTAACAAACTGCAGCAGGAAGAAGACCTATATCTCACATCATCCTTGGCAAAAGAGTTTTGGACATGTCATTTATAGCTTCTTTTATTCTTTTTCTTTTGTTGAAAGTTGTTTCCTGATAACTTCAACTGTCACCTCCCTCTCAGTTCAGTCACTCAGTCATGCCCGACTCTTTGCAACCCCATGGACTGCAGCACGCCAGGCCTCCCTGTCCATCACGAACTCCCGGAGTTTACTCAGACTCATGTCCATCGAGTCAGTGATGCCATCCAGCCATCTCATCCTCTGTCATCCCTTCTCCTCTTGCCTTCAAGCTTTCCCAGCATCAGAGTCTTTTCAAATGAGTCAGCTCTTCACATCAGGTGGCAAACGTATTGGGAGTTTCCATTTCAGCATCAGTCCTTCCAATGAATATTCAGGACTGATCTCTTTTAGGATGGACTGGTTGGGTCTCCTTGTAATCCAAGGGATTCTCAAGAGTCTTCTCCAAAACCAAAGTTCAAAAGCATCAATTATTTGACACTCAGCTTTCTTTATAGTCCAACTCTCACAGCCATACATGACTATTGGAAAAACTATAGCTTTGTCTAGACGGACCTTTGTTGGCAAAGTAATGTCTCTGCTTTTTAGTATATTGTCTAGGTTGGTCTTAGCTTTTCTTCCAAAGAGCAAGCATCTTTAATTTTATGGCTGCTGTCACCATCTGCAGTGATTTTTGAGCCCCCGAAAATAAAGTCTTTCACTGTTTCCATTGTTTTCCTGTCTATTTGCCATGAAGTGATGGGACCAGATGCCATGATCTTAGTTTTCTGACTGTTGAGCTTTTAGGCCAGCTTTTCCAGCCTTCTCTTTCACTGTCACCAAGAGGCTCTTTAGTTATTCTTCATTTTCTGCTATAAGGATGGTGTCGTCTGTATATGTGAAGTTATTGATATTTCTCCCAGAAATCCTGATTCCAGCGTGTGCTTTATCAAGCCCTCCCTCTAGCTCTAGCTAACTACCAAATCTCTACTCATAACTCTGACCTTCCTTCCCTAATTTCAAGTACATAACTCCAAGCATTATTGAAAATTTCCACATCTATCATACAAGAGCCTCAAATTCAATATATCTATAGCATAATGAAACAAACCCAAAACTGAATCAAACTGTCTCTCTGTATGTATGATTTTAATTAGTGATACATTTTTTCTGAAGTGTCTAGGTGCAAATTTTTGTTTTTCACAATCTCAAGATTCCCCTCCTCTTGCTTGATACATAGTTGAATGACAGAAAATCTAAGAATTAATAGACTGCATGGTCTTCAAATAACCTTCCATAAACACCAAATCTTTTATTTGGTTTTTCCTGGAAAGGGTCAGTAACAACTGGAATTTGTACTCCCTAACACAGCCTGATGTTACTGTACATTTTGAGGGGTTCTGAATTGCAGTGTATTTTTACATTTAACTCTGTATAGTTAGGACTGCTGACATTTTACTATGGAAACTGAAGAGTCTAACAAAGACATTCACTGATGGGGAAGTTGTTGCAACATAGGATGTAAAATTACTGGCAAGAAGTTGTATAAAATCAGATAGATTCAAATTTTATCTTTGATGCTATGCAGGTCCTTGGGGAAGTTACTTAAAATCTCAAATCCCAGGCTATCTTAAGTGTAAAAGAAAGGTTAAAATGATACCCACCTTATAAGGAGGTCATTATGAAGAATAAATAGGATAATGATACAATAAAGTTCTTAATGCAATACTAGTCTCAAAATCCAAACAAACAGTACATTTTGGTTTATGTGGTCATTGCTTATATTGATGTCATCCCTCCTGTTTTTTGACTGTTTTAAGGCCCTGCTGGCATTGGCATAATTTGATAGTTATTATTATACCTTATAGATTCACAGCTATAAAACTGAGTACAAAACCTTAGGAACCTGTGGTATGGATTTTATGGAGAATCCTTGGGTTCATGTAGGTAATAGATGTACTATGTTGAGGAGACTGGAAGGTAATAATAAATAAATTGGTCTGGCTTTAATCCTCACAATCAATTTATAAATATTGGTACTTAATATAAATCAGTTGATAAATATTAGTGTATTTAACACAATTATCCTTTATGTTGGGCTGAGAGGGAAATATTTAGGCATCAAACAGAATTTGAAAACCATTGCCCTGAGTCATCAGTAAACATTGTTCTCTTCTACTAAACATATTCTCGATAGTAGTAGGCTATGTCAATATCTATTAGTAAATGTGCATTTTTAAAAATTCAGCTGAAAGTGGAAAGAGTTAGTCACTCAGTCGTGTCCAGTTCAGTTCAGTTCAGTTCAGTCGCTCAGTCGTGTCCGACTTTTTACGACCCCATGAATCGCAGCACGCCAGGCCTCCCTGTCCATCACCAACTCCTGGAGTTCACTCAGACTCACGTCCATCGAGTCAGTGATGCCATCCAGCCATCTCATCCTCTGTCGTCCCCTTCTCCTCCTACCCTCAATCTCTTCCAGCATCAGAGTCTTTTCCAATGAGTCAACTCTTCGCATGAGGTGGCCAAAGTACTGGAGCTTCAGCTTCAGCATCATTCCTTCCAAAGAAATGCCAGGGCTGATCTCCTTCAGAATGGACTAGTTGGATCTCCTTGCAATCCAAGGGACTTTCAAGAGTCATCTCCTACACCACAGTTCAAAAGCATCAATTCTTCAGAGCTCAGCCTTCTTCACAGTCCAACTCTCACATCCATACATGACCACAGGAAAAAACATAGCCTTGACTAGACGGACCTTAGTCAACAAAGTAATGTCTTTGCTTTTGAATATGCTATCTAGGTTGGTCATAACTTTTCTTCCAAGGAGTAAGCGTCTTTTAATTTCATGGCTGCAATCACCATCTGCAGTGATTTTAGAGCCCCCCAAAATGAAGCCTGACACTGTTTCCACTGTTTCCCCATCTATTTCCCATGAAGTGATGGGACTGGATGCCATGATCTTTGTTTTCTGAATGTTGAGCTTTAAGCCAACTTTTTCACTCTCCTCTTTCACTTTCATCAAGAGGCTCTTTAGTTCCTCTTCACTTTCTGCCATAAGGGTTGGTGTCATCTATATATCTGAGATTATTGATATTTCTCCCAGCAATCTTGATTCCAGCTTATGCTTCTTCCAGTCCAGCATTTCTCATGATGTACTCTGCATATTAAGTTAAATAAGCAGGGTGACAATATAGAGCCTTG
>SJYA01002090.1:855609-914747 GCA_006410615.1 Neotragus moschatus
TTTATTGTGATCCACACAGTCAAAGGCTTTGGCATAGTCAATAAAGCAGAAATAGATGTTTCTCTGGAACTCTCTTGCTTTTTCCATGATCCAGTGGATGTTGGCAATTTGATCTCTGGTTCCTCTGCCTTTTCTAAACCAGCTTGAACATCTGGAAGTTCACGGTTCACGTATTGCTGAAGCCTGGCTTGGAGAGATTTGAGCATTACTTTATTAGCATGTGAGATGAGTGCAATTGTGCAGTAGTTTGAGCATTCTTTGGCATTGTCTTTCTTTGGAATTGGAATGAAAACTGACCTTTTCCATTCCTGTGGCCACTGCTGAGTTTTCCAAATTTGCTGGCATGTTGAGTATAGCACTTTCACAGCATCATCTTTCAGGATTTGAAACAGCTCAACTGGAATTCTGTCTCCTCCACTAGCTTTGTTCGTAGTGATGCTTTCTAAGGCCCACTTGACTCTTTGTAAAAGTTGACCCTATGGATCATAGCCCACCAGGCTCCTCTGTCCATGGAATTCTACAGGAAAAAAACGAATGGGTAGCCATTTCCTTCTCTGGGGGAATCTTCCCTATCCAGGGATCTAAGCTGGGTCTCCCACACTGCAGGCAGATTCTTTACCATCTGAGCCACCAGGGAAGTCCCTTAAATTCAGCTACATCCAACAAATATGTTAAACCGTACACGTTTTACAACACTAGAGAAAATGTTAATCTCTCACTTATACCTTTATTTTTCATTTTTTAAAATAAACTTCCTTTTTTAAAAAAACTCTGTTACTTTATTATTTATTTACATATGGCCATGCCACACAGCTGTGGGATCTTATTTCCCTGATCAGGGATGGAACCCGTGCCCCCTGCTTTGGAAGCATGGAGTCTTCACCACTGGATTTCCAAGGAAGTCCCTATTTCTTTTGATAGTTCTGACAATTACTTTGATTGTATGTTGTAATAAGACTGAAAGAACTCCCTAGAATCATTGATTATAAATCACCAGGGATTACACAAACTTGCACTTTGGGTCAATGACTATCTTACAAAGATATTGCAACTGTTAAGCAGGTCCCTGTAACTCTATATATGGAGCTCAATTAGAATTCCTTAAATAAATTCCTTATCATTTACTAGATAATGACTTAATTAGTTTGAACTTAATTTGTCATTATGCTTGTCTCTAACTTTAATTCTGAAAAAAAAATCTTTATTTTTCCACCTTAACTTTCAAAATACTGAATTTTGTCAAAATGCAGATAAGTTTCTTCCCTGTCTATACCAGCAGCTGTTAGAAACTTTTTTTTCCCCTCTCTCAGCAACTCCTTGATGTACCCACTGTGTATAACTGCCAAGCAGATTTGGGAGGTCACAGAAGCACAGGGCTGGAAAAATGAGAACATCACAGGGAGGAATAAGTCCTCACCAAGGCATGAGCACATGTTGTTCTCCACCACACAGAACGTGTCAGTCTGCAGAGCACACCCTGGGACCTCCCACCATAGATATATTTCTGGCTTTAACTGGGAGAAGCAACAAGTTGACAGTATCTGCTTCCTCATGGCAGCCAGAGACTTGCTGAAAACTGATATCACTTGGGCCTGTCTCCCTGCAAGACAAAGAACATAGCATCCAAAAGAGTGAAACATATTCTCCCCACGTTGCTGGGGCAGGGTAGGCGGGAGAGCTCTGCCTGCTTGGCACAGCCAACTTTAATGGGAAGACAGCAGAGTTTTGCAAGGCAAGGGAGCTGGGGGAATGCTCTGAAAACCACACCTCCACCTTTTGGCACTGGACGTCAACTGAAAATCATTCTTTGGGGACTGGTTTTTGGAAAGCTTTTATGCTCACGATGAAAGCACAAGTTCTAACAGAAGGTCTGTCGTAGGACTAGAGCTTAGAAAGTAAATAGCACATTCTTAATGAAAAGCCAGTGCTCTCAGGAGACAGCAGCCCACTTGGATTGGAAGACTACATTAAGGATAAAGACATCGCCATGATGGGGGCTTCCCAGGTGGCACTGGTGGTAAAGAATCTTCCTGGTAATGCAGGAGACCTGGATTTGCCCCCTGGGTCAGGGAAATGCTCTGAAGGGGAAAATGGCAACCCACTCCAGGATTCTTGCCTGGCAGACTACATTCCATGGGGTCGCAGAGTCTGCCACCACTGAGCGCACAGTATTGTATTCTTTAGGGAGGTAAAATGTACAGAAATATAACCTTTGTAGGATGTGTGTGTGTGTGTGTGTGTGTGTGTGTGTGTGTGTTCAGTCGCTTCACTTCTGTCACTGACTCTTTGCGACCCCGTGGACTGTAGCCCTCCAGACTCTGTCTGTGGGATTCTCCAGGCAAGAATACTGAAGTGAATTGTCATGCCTTCCTCCAGAGGATCTTCCTGATCCAGGGATCAAACCTATGTCTCCTGCATTGCAGGCAGATTCTTTACCACTGAGCCACCAGGGAAGACCATGATAGGAATTAGTACATCTTAAAAGAATGGTACAGATGAATTTCTAATGGGATCAAAGAAGGAAAGAACAGTTACTTTCATTGAAAAAAATTACCAAAAGCTTTATAGAGGAGATGCCACCTATAAGCAGTACTCAATAAAGAAAAACTATAGGAATAAGTTTGAAGGCTTCCCACTTCAGGGAAAGGATTGTGCCATGTTATTTTACCTTTATTGAATTAAAAGTAATTAGAATCTATTCAGCTAAAGCATCCCATTGAAATTTTAAATGGGGTTATATTACATTTATAAATTAAGTCGGAGAGAATGGATATCTTAAAAATATTTAGTCTTAGTCTACCAGCTTATCTCACTGAATTAACCTGATTTTCTCTAATTTGACTGAGAAGAGAATATTGGACTTTCACTTTCTCGTATAATATCCATTTTCCATTGTTCCATCATGTAGTTTATTTTGTCTTGATAAGTGTTTGGATTTCTTGTCATTAAAATATTATTGGGATCTGAGTGCAGGGTAAGATCATAGAATGACCCTGTCTAAAAATAATACCTGCCTCTGTGCTGAGTGTAATAAAGATGCTGTTGCTTCAAGACAGAAAATGTACCTTCCAATGAGATTCACTCTTGTTGTGTGCTTTCCTAACCTTTGCCACATTCATCTTTCTACAAACACTAGGCCTTCTAAAGACTGAAAACAGAAAGCTAAGACTCCCTGAATTAGAGTGGATTAAAGGAATAAATTCGTGGTGAGAAACATTTTTCTACCCACCTCACAGGGTCACAACGTTTGAGGCTGGCTATTTCTGTGGGAAATGGTGATTATAATCAGTTTTTGAATTTCAACAAAAATATGCTTAGGAGAAGATTGTTTTTCTCTGAACCAATAAACTATGTCTAAATTTAGGAACCAGCCCCAAAGCATTATAGTCCCATGAAGAAATAGTTAATGGGTCATCTCCATATTGCTGAAGTACTGAATTAACATAAAATATTTTGTAGGACATTGTTAACTGTTTCAAAAGCATTTAAAAATGCCCAGATATGTATGGTTTGGGATTCCATTTGAGGGGTTTTCTGATACCTTCATGTCTGTTCTTAGACCAATCCTCAGTAGATTCCATGTCAGGAAACCATGATCTGTATTGTTTAATATGACTTAAAAGTGTAAATGCTAAGGCACTTAGTTGTGTCTGACTCTGTGCAACACTATGGACTGTAGCCCACCAGGCTGCTCTGTCCATGGGATTCTCTAGGCAAGAATATTGGAGTGAGTTGCCATGCCCTTCTTCCTGACCCAGGGACCGAACCTGGGTCACTTACCTCTTCTGCATTCGCTAGTGGGTTTTGTTTTTTTTTTTTTTTTACCACTAGGGCCACTTAAAAGCATAAGAAGCAGGTACAAATGGTGGAGTTAAGCCCAATACCCATATAAGATGATCATAGCATCTGAAGAAAATTGAAAAAGCTCTGGGGATGAACAGGATCCATGACTAAGGACTCAGAGATAGTATTCTCCCATAATTCCTTTCAAAAAAAAGGAAAAGTATTTAAACAAATTATTTAAGCCATGTTAATATGCTTTTACAGAGAAGGCAATGGCACCCCACTCTAGTACTCTTGCCTGGAAAATCCCATGGACAGAAGAGCCTGGTAGACTGCAGTCCATGGGGTCGTGAAGAGTTGGACAAGACTGAGCAACTTCACTTTCACTTTTCACTTTCATACATTGGAGAAGGAAATGGCAACCCACTCCAGTGTTCTTCCCTGGAGAATCCCAGGGACGGGGGAGCCTGGTGGGAGGCCATTTATGGAGTCGCACATAAGTTGGGCTTGCCTGGTGGCTCAGTGGTAAAGAATCTTCTTGCAATGCAAGAGATGGAGGTTCAAACCCTGGGTCAGGAAGATTCCCCTGGAGAAGAAAATGGCAACTCATTCCAGTATTCTCGGACATACCTTAACGTGTAAACAAAAAAATATATGTTTTAAAAATGAACACTTGAGAAACAATGAGAAATTTTGTCAGATCAACAATTTTATATCATGCATTCAAAACATGGATAATCAAAGACAGATGCTAATTTTAGCTGAAATTAAATATAAAAAATTTATTTTACATATTTGACAATATTCTTCATTATATTCATCATAATATCCTGCTCAATAGCAGGAAGCTTGTCCCAAAGTATGTAGCTGCTTTGAAAGAATTTGATGTGAATTGTTATCAATTTTGGTAACATATACAAATTCGTTTGCTTTATTTCAAATCAGCTTTAATCATTACCATTACAGACAATCCTTCACCTTTAAGTAAAAATGACTACATGCCCTATTGATAAGTGATGGGGGAATTGTTGGGCCATAAAAAAAAAAAAAAAAAAAACTTTAAAGAGCAAACAAGGTTGAAAGAGACACTTGGCTGAGAATTATGGTTTCTTATACAGAGTAAGACGGATGCTCAGAGAATCACTTTCAAGTTTTGCTCTCACACTCCTAAGGTCAGGGAAAAGTTATTGGAAGCGTTTCTTTGGTGCGCAGGCCAATTTTCTCCACATTCTATCCACCTGCTCCAGCATGGTGATGCGATTAGAAAATGTTTAGGCTGAAAACCTAAAAATCTTGATAATGAGAAGCTCATTTCTGTCCTCAAAAAATAATGGAAGTCCTAGAGGAATAGCAATCCAAATTCAATGAAAGAAACTAAGCTTTCACCCAAAACTTTGATCACATTACAGGAAAAATCAGTGGCATAAAATTAATGCTGTCTCTCACTTGGAGCCAATGCCCAATTTGACTGAGCATAGAGCCAATATGAAAAAATCCAAAGCATTGAATAGCACCAAAGGCAAATCCAGGTTTTGTGGCGCCTGAAACTTACATAAATCGCGAGTGCTTCTTTTAGAAGACTAATTTTAGGAAACACTTTGCAAAATTTACAGACACCACCAAGCACATAGTGCCATGGTTCCTAGAAAAATCTTTGCAAGAGCCCATGTAAGTTACAAGCCTGAAAGGCTTCTTTGCCTTCACAATATAACTACCTCTGGGTTATCGACATGATGAAGAAATATTTGACTTGAATATCTATTTCATGCAACTGTTAGAGATTGTGTATGATAATATAATGCCAAGGGTAAAATTAACACACATTTTGATAAAGTTTTATTCCTTTCATCTTTTCTTTGCAATAACAAAAGATATCAGCAATTGATTTTAAAAGGTAACCAAATGCTAAGAGAACCCTTTGAGACAGTTCTGTACAGGAAAATCTCATAACTTATGAATATAGAATTTTAAAATATCAGATATTTTGATACTGTTATTTCAAAGTAAGCAATCTCTCACAGTTTGGAGATATTAATACTTTTTAAAGCACTTAAGTTTTAGTTAATTAATTGTTACTCTTGCAGATCTGGTTTCTGAGGGAGTAGACCCTGAGATGGAGATTATTATGGAGGAAGTTTTTTAGGGAGTACCCGTAGGGTTGGATCTAAGAGAGGGAAGCTAGCGTAACTGGACAGAGGAAGAAGTTGAGCAATGATGCAACCACACTGGGCCTCAGCCAAGCCCACAGGAGCTCTGAAGGTGGAATTGTTATCACCAATCCTGCATCGGAGAGAGACAGCAGCATTTGCTATTCCTACATTAAGCCATCGATGTGCAAGTTTCCTCTGGGAAGTAGATGCAATCTCGAGGAAGTGGCTCTTTTTATTTTATCTTTCTTTTTTATTTGTGTTTATTTACTTATTTGGCTGCAGCATTCGGGACACTAGTTTCCTGACCAGGACTGAACCCATACCCCGGGCAGTGGAAGTGCAGATCTTAAGCTCTGGACTGCCAGGAAGTCCCAAAGAGGCTCTTTTTAAGCCAGGTAACTTCCAGGGAGAATTAACAGGTTAGGGCTGTCATTCAGCTGCACTCCCAGCGTCTGGGGAATATGTCTTTTAGTCCTGCAGGCTTGGTCTGGGAAATGCGGACAAGAACACGATAGTGTACTCTCTGCAGCCTCTGGTCCACCTCTTCAGATAAGTCCCAGAGTAGCTCCTCCAGGAGACTGGCTGGCCTCTTGATGGAGGAAACATATAAAAACAAGTTGAGCAGGGCCAAGTACATTAGACTCCCAGTAGACTTCCTTGAACCACTGAAGCTGGCGTTATGATACTCATTATATCCTTCTCTCATCAATTCTAGATACATCTTCTCCTCTCCTAGTGTCTCTAATAGACTCCAGATGGCTTACCTGGTGGTGTGACACAGGGTCTTATCCCTGAAGGATATGAGCCTCTGGTCACCACGCTATTCTCAAGCTGCAACTACTGCACTCCTTCACTTGTAATAAAAATTGGCCATGGATATGACAAGAGACACTGGCATGCATCACTTCTTTGAGAATGGTGACTTCTCTTCTTGTACACTATTCACTAAAGGTAAGGAGTCTCCAAGACTCAGGCAGAAGCTATAGCTTAAATTTAAATAGGATTTTTGCTGTTTGGTGGTTCAGACAGTAAAGAATCTGCCTGTAATGCAAGAGATGCGGGTTTGATCAGAAAGATCAGAAAAGTCAGAAAGATTCCCCAGAGAAAGAAATGTCTACCCACTCCAGTACTCTTGCCTGGAGAATTCAATGGATAGAGAAGCCTGGCAAGCTATAGTCCATGGAGTTGCAAAGAGTCAGATATGCCTGATAAACTAACGCACATTGCTCTTTTACCTAGTACATTCTTCCTTTAAGAACCAGGACCTCTAAGCTCAGAAACTCTAGAGAGCTCACATTTATGGGTATAGAAAGCACAAGTTATTCCTTAAGCAAATAATTGGAATCAAGATAAATGGGTCCATTCCTACTTCTACATCTTGGTTCCTAGACCTATGCGTTGCATATGGTGGGGGCACAGTATCATGGAAAGTTAATGTACATATTAATCCAGGAGGATGGCTCTCTTTCCTCACAAAGCTTTATTGCTGGTGCTCATCTGTGCCTTCAAAGGTCATTCCACCATTCTCTCAGGCCAAAGACTTGCAGGCAGTGCAATAGATGGTAGGAACATGAATTCCATTGTTAAGTACTCATTACCTCTCCTTTTGTTACAAAATGGGTTCTGTGGTCTGTTACAGTAGTATGTAGGATCCAATGTTGGTGGTTTAAATACCTTGCTAACCCTGAAATAAGGTCAATTGAGGTTCTGGGGTAGCAAAAATAAACTAAGGGTATTAAAGGCAACATTGTACCTATCCCAGTCAATGGAAATGAGTCATTGCTCCTTCCAGGGAGGAAGAAACCCAATGGAGTCAACTTGCCCTCCTGTTTGGGGTTGATCTCTCAAAGGAGTGATGCAGTATTAGAGATTCTGCATCGGTTCCTGCTGCTGACTGGCTGGACACTTTCCAGGGACAACAGCTAAATCAGTCTTTTATGAATGGGAATTCATACTTGGGGCCATATGCACAACCGCTATTTCCAAATAGCCCCTCCTTGCATATGTCCACTCTGCTGGCACCAGGGTGGCCAGTGACAGAGAAAGGCAGCTTTAGTGCAGGTTCAGGCATTACATCTGCTAGGTTATTTCTGGTAAACAGTCCTTGATCTCTGGGGGCATTAACTTGTGATACAAATATTTCCACATATGTGACTACTACCAAATGCCTCTCCTTCAGACCTCCTTTTCCCTGACCCTCCAGTTTTTCTCTTTCTAGGACTCCTGAAAACTAGCCAAGACACCTGCCATTATATATATATATATATATAATATATATATATATATAATGTGTGTGTATATATATATATACACACACACACACACACACATAAATGAACGAGTGTTAGTCACTCAGTCATGTCCAACTCTTTGAGACCCCATGGACTGTAACCCACCATGTAACTCCTCGTGCATGGGATTTTCCAGGCAAGAGTACTGGAGTGGGTTGCCGTTTCATTCTCTAGGGGATCTTCCTAAGCCAAGAATTGAGCCCGGGTTTCCTACATCGCAGGCAGATTCTTTACTAAGTCACCAGAGAAGCCCATATATATATGTGTATAGGTTCCATTTCTAAAATCTACTTTTATATTTTCCATGTTCTCTGGTGAACTTGGACATCTTATAGCTCCTTAATTTGTCTTACACTCAAGTCACACTGCTTTTGGAGACTAATTAAAACTAGTATGTCTAGATTCTATACTCCTAGGGTAAAATCTAAGTAGTTTATACTGAGGAAACTCTGAGCTAAAATTTTTTTCACCCAGGCTTCCCAAGTTTACACACAACCATTAAATGCCTCTCCTTGTGGAGAATCCTTAGACTATTGTCAAAATTAACTGGTTTACCAGCNCACAGGCCAAGTTAAACTTCAATACTCCTTCTCTTCTGTTAGTCTATATCAGAGATTGGGGGAATCATGGGACTTCCCTTTGGCTAGAAACTACCTTTTAATATCCAAATCAAGAAGATACATTGCTTAGATTTTGTGTCCATACGTGGTCCAATTGGTAGTAGCCACTTTTTATAGACACCAACCCTTCTGTGAGTAGAGGAACAGTCAGTTCTTAGAAAAGTGGGGCATGGATTAGGAAGACAACCAAAAAAGTACGTCTACTACTTACACAAAATTTTCACTGCCATAAATATGGCACTAAATCATAATTATTTCATGTATCTGGGGAAAAAAAACCCTAGCAAAAATGTTAAGCTGTTAAAGTCAACAGCATATANCCCTTCTGTGAGTAGAGGAACAGTCAGTTCTTAGAAAAGTGGAGCATGGATTAGGAAGACAACCAAAAAAGTACGTCTACTACTTACACAAAATTTTCACTGCCATAAATATGGCACTAAATCATAATTATTTCATGTATCTGGGGAAAAAAAACCCTAGCAAAAATGTTAAGCTGTTAAAGTCAACAGCATATAAAATATTGGATCCGAACAGCAATTGACCTCCACTAAACTCAACTCGTCTGCCAGAGAGCTCCAAAGAGCTGGCTCAGAAAGATGTAACTTTCTTGTGTATTGAAATCCTTTAAGCTTACTAAAATCATATTTAAAAAACCACAGAAGTATTTATTTCAGATGGAAGTGTTTTACCTTTCAATCACATGTGTGTTGTTCAGTTGTTCATGGTATTCGATATACATTTATGAGTATCCACTAAAATCTGGCATCTGTGTTGGGAAGGAAGGGATACAGCAGTAAAATGTCATGTTCCCACAACCAAAGGGCAAACATTGAGATGCTGGCTACCACCACATATCAGCAGGGATTTAAGAAGACAAAGAATCTCTTTGCACTGCTGGTAGCAGTGTAAAATGTAGCAACCAAATTGGTAATCAATCTCACAACATTTAGTGTAAATCAATATTCATAAACCCTGAAGCACAGTATTAAACTCCTAAATCAAAGATTACAGTCTTTCAAGGGAAATGGATAAACATATTGACTATGGTATTAGTTATATTTTGAGAATTTAGAAGCAAACCAGATGTATGTAAAGTAATAAATCTAAAAACATAGTTCTGGGTGGAAAGTAAGTGAGAAATGTCTATTATACTACTATTCAGAAATATAAAAAACTATATAGAAATAAAATATCAAAATTATTGTATATATTTATATATAATACCCATGTATAATATATTGTGTGTACAGCAATATGAATGATATAATAAGTGACACATAATAATATATGGTCTTGCCAGTTGGCACTAGTGGTAAAGAATCCACCTGCCAATGCAGGAGATGTCAGAGATGCAGGCTTGATCCCTTGTTTGGGAAGATCCCCTGGTGTAGGAGATGGCAACCCTCTCCGGTATTCTTGCCCAGAAAATTCCATGGACAGAGGATCCTGGCAGGCTACAGTAAATGGGGTAGCAAAGAGAAGGACACGATTGAGCATGCATGCATTGCATAATATTATACATTTCCTCTCTTATAAGGAAATGGGACTAAGAATTAGGACAAAGTAGGAAAATCAAAGTAAAATAGAAGAGTGCTTCTTGTATAGATAAAAAAAATACCAGAAGCGTAGTTTTCACTATGTACCTTCTTTCTTCCACACACACACGAAGGAAAATTTTCAAAGTGAGAAGATAACCATGACCTTCCTGGAATTATCTTTGTAGCAAAGTAGTTTCATTGACTTTGGTGACTGGAAAAATAATATTACACGGCCAACATAAAGGTTCCCTATTCTACCTAGAATTCTCTTGATACATATTAGTGGAAAGTCCAAAACTAGGAGAATTGGATATATCATCAGATCTTCCCCTGGTACCTTTATTTATTTATTTATTGTAGAGTGAGACATATTGTTTCTTTCAAAGATCTTTTCTGCATTTCTCTTGGTGTCCTTTCTTCTTTTCTCCCAGTCCCCTTCTTCAAACACTCCTCAAGATGGCATTCTTATAAAAGATTAGCTAATGGTCTCAGAATAACATGTTACTCACTGCCCCAGGAGTACTTGTATTGACATATTTAGAAGTACCCTAATTATTTGGTTTTATGACAAAACATAGCAATTTTTATTGAGAAAAAAATTTAAACTAGAACTATTTTGTGGATGGTTAACACTCATAAGATGGATATATAAGGTGTGTCCCTGGTCATATACACACTGCTGGAGTGTGTGCTCACTGCATTCATGTCCAACTCTTTGTGACCATATGGACAGTAGCTCACCCAGCATCTCTGTCCATGCGATTCTCCAGGCAAGAGTACTGTAGTGGGTTGTCATGCCCTCCTCCAGGGGATCTTCCTGACCCAAGGATCAAACCCACATCTCTGCACTGCAGGTGGATTCTTTACTTTTGGGCTACCAGGAAGGCCCCATATATGCACTACCATGTGTAAAATAGATAGCTAGTGGGAAGCTGCTCTATAACGCAGGGAGCTCAGCTCGGTGCTCTGTGATGACCTAGAGGGATGGAATGGGGCTGGGGGTGGAAGGGAGGTTTAAGAGGTAGGGATACATGTGTCCTTATAGCTGATTCACATTGTTATATGACAGAAACCAATACAACACTGTAAAGCAATTATCCTCCAATTAAAAATAAATTTTAAAAAAGACATACAAACTACTATGTATGAAATAGATAAGTAACAGGGATATATTGTTCAGCACAGGGAGATAGAGCCATGATTTAGTAATCAGTTTAAAGGGAATATAACCAATAAAAACATTAACTATTCTATATAAACCTGAAACTGATATATTACTAATCAACTATATTTCAATTTAAAAAGTAAAAAAAAAAAAAAAAGCAAATAAAAATGTGTCCCTGATAAGGTGAGAAAATAGTCTTAGGTAATCTCTCCTGTGTGTCCTCATATTCTGAATATTCTCCACCACATTGTACTACAATGAGTGGCTGTGAGCCCTTCTAATGCTTCAAGATCTGGCAAAAATGGCCCACACTTTAGTTTCAGGTGCTGCTGCAGTAGAAAGGACTTCTCATGAAGTTCACATTTCTTCATGCTTCTCTCAGCTTTAGAGTTCTGACCTCCTCGCTTTCTATCTTAGTTGAGTTTCAAGTCATAAGAGATAATACAAACAGTGGGTCCTTCACCACTGTCCATCAAAAGTCATTCTTCGTTTTTCACTAGTTCAGCAATTTTTCTGAGAATTTCAGGACTAATAGAGGAAGATCATGGTGATAGTCTTTCAACATTTCCTGACACTCAATTCACCCTTTTCTATTATCCAAGCTCCTGAAACGTAACTTTCACATTTTACATTCAACTACCTAAAAAATTTATTTCTTTGTTCAAATTGTTCTTTACATATCACTGACAAAGTTGTCAACAATATTGTTTTTATCTTACAATAAAATCTAATCATTTATTACTATGCCGATCCTCTCATTACATTGGGTGCATAATGGGGGTGAAGATATTTGCACATTCATCTTTGTAACCTGAAACCAAAATAGTAACTACAGTACTCATAAATTATTTGTTGGATTAATGAATTAATTAATGAACAAAAGAGTGATTGCCAAAATCAACAGGAAATCAAGAGCAGCTAAGTATCTCCAACACAAGGTATTATAGCAACAGACTTTGGAAAGATTTCAAAAAGCTTCCTGACCAAATTTACTGCAATCAACTCTGAAGAAAACAACAGACTATGCAGCTGTTTGTACAGTCCCTGCTTAAATGCAGTTTGCTTACAACAGAACTTGACACCTATCATATATCGCATGTTTCCATTTGTTAATGATTTCTGAAGCAACTAGTTCTGCAGGATACATGTGTCCTCTTACTCTAATTCTGGCTTAATCCTCTAATATTTGGTGTAATCGAATTTGTTTTTCTGAGTCACCTTCTCATAAGTGCAATATTAAAAATCATATTTTGTCCACTTATATCTACCCTATATGATGCTTCCTTTGTATGGCACTCAGTCTGGAAAACAATAATAGCTTGATGTTTATAGTGTCTTAAAGAATGTAACATTGATATCTGCTATCTCCTTTCTATTTTTCTCACAGGCCTTTGTGCTGGGGTTTAGTCTAAGTGACTTGTCTAAACTTTCACAGCCAGTCAATATCATTAAGGAAACTTCCCTTCAAAGTATCATGTAGAATACTCTTTCTTTAAAAAAAAATTGATAGATAATTTACAACACTGTGTAAGTGCAAAGTGTACAATGTGTTGTTTTGAAACGTTTACGTATTGTAATATGATATATAACACCCACTGTAGCATTAGCTAACGCCTCCGTCACAGCACATATATAATTATCATTCCTTTTTATGTGATGATTATAGTCAACAATACTGTTATAAACTTAATTTCTCAAAATAAGATTCCCTAACATATTTCCACTCAGAAAACTGCATTCCATAGGCCTTTCAGAGTGATTCATTCAAGGGAATGTCCTTCTTTTTGACCTTGTTGGTGTAAGCTTGTGTGGATGTGCGTGTGCATAATTCAAATTTTACATTCTAATAACAAGATAAATGCCATTTTCTACTCTCTCTCTTCCCGTCTACTTTTCCATTTGCTTTTTATTTTCCACGTTACTCTTTAGCTCCATTCACAGACATTTCCCCCAGGCTTATCTGGAGTAGCAGCACCTCTCTTTTTGTTGAGGCAACTTTTTCCAATCAGAAGGTGAGCTCATGCTGCTTCCTGGAAACTGAAAATAGCAGGACCGTGTTGATCTGGAATGTTCTACCAAGTCCTCCACTTGCTGTGTTTCTTCCTGTGAGTCCTTGGGAAAGGAGGGCACTTCCTTTGTCATCACAAAGGGGCTGAGTCTTAGAGATAAAACAGAGCCCAAAATGATACTCAAGAAAGTTCTGACTCTTTTACACCTAGTTAATTATTCCTCCCTTGGGTCCCTGGAGCACTTTCTACTTACATACATTATACTTATGACATTACATTCAAAAGCATTTTATCCACTTATTAGAGATATATTTATTCTGTGTTCACTATGTGCCAGGACTATAACAGAAAAATACCCCTATTCTCAAAGAAGTTGTAATCTAACAAGAAGAAAGAAACAGTAAACAAGATAAAGCATGGAAGAAGTCACACATGCTACATGTCATTTGTTTTTAATTGAAAAAACAACAACATTAAGAATCATGGTCTTTTCTAAACAAGCAAGCTTCAGGTTCATATGGTGATCAGGAGAAAATTCCCCAGGAACAAATAAAGAGAATTCTAATGAAACTATAATCACAAGCCAAAAAAGATACATTCATTTACTCTTTAAAACAATCCTTTCAGAAGGACTTTAATATATTCACTAATTTACTTATTTAAATAAGAACGTCAGAAAGATAAAGATAGGTATGGTGAACTTGAAAGTTATTCTGAAAATCCAAGATCCCAAACTTGAAGAGCAGAATTTTGAAGCATCTATTCAATAAAAAAGAATACTAGAATACCTACTGTATTGGTCTGTCCTATGTTACCTTAGACATGGATAGTCCAGTAGGATGGGTGATTTCTATTTCACATGGGACATAAAGCTATATTCTTGTTATCATGTTTTAAGGAATAGGAAAATCAACTTACGAATTTTCTCTTTTCTTCATGCAAGCAGCCCAGCTAACTAAACCTCTCACAACCTCACAAATCCTGTAGCAAAAGCAGAAGCACATCTAAATGTTAGCATCTTCACCATGCAGGTTTCCTATGCTGGCATAAAGGGTTGCGAATGGACCTGAAACCAACTACCTCCTAGTAACTCAGCCTCCGTGCTGCCACACACAGCACTAGTTTCTCCCACACAGGAATGGAAAATGCACAATGAATCCAGACAGAAACCAGGTGCTTGCCATAAACAAAGTGAGAAACTTTCCCTGGGAGTTAAAGCAGCCAGTTAGTCAGATCTTCTTCCAGGGCATCCTTGCAGCTCCAAGTGGGTTGTGAGATTTGGGCAAAATGGATATGTGCATATACAAAACAGGTAATATTTCTTCTTAGGCCACGTAATTTTCTGTCATAAAACTCACCTTGGAGGAAGAGTCCTGGCTGTTTCCTGCAGTGCTCAGAGTTGGCAGAAACATCTACCGCTGAGGTCGAAATCATTCTTTGTCAGGTGGTAAGAAACCAAATATAGCCCATTAGAGAAGGGTTTTAGGGATATCAAGACAGTGTTTTGTGATCTATGGCAGATTTTATAGAGAGCAAACTTTTTAAACTTGAGGCATAAGAGTTCCATCCTCAAATCCTAGCTCATTAACACATCTTATTGGTACAGTCATTCTAAACATACTGTCAACACCCATATCGCTGGTCTCCACAGGTCCCCAAGACACCATCAGTTATCACTCTGGATGATCACTCAGTTCAGGGACTGCCCTTTCCCACTGTCTTTCTATCTCACCGTCTTGACTGGTTACGTCACCCTCACGTAAAATGCATCATCAATGTGGATCATTTGCTTTTCTAATTACATGATTATATAGGATCATTAGAGAAAAGTTGTGCAAGAAAGCTCCCCCAGTATATGAAGAGGAAACAAGAACCACCAAATGGTAAAATCACCTGTATTATCAACTAGAGATACCAGGCATACATATTTTGGTTGATAATGAGACTACCATGGATATACATCATGGGCTTTTGGACAACTCCGTTTTTGTTTGTTTGTTTGTTGTTGTTGTTGTTGTTGTTGTCTGTCCACATGCAGCATGCAGGATTTTAGTCCCTGACCAGATATCAGCGCTGTTTGAGAGTATATATTTTGTGGCCAACATTGAACACTCTAACTTGTTGAGATCTTTGTTCATTTGCAACCAAAAGAATAGCATCTAATTGTTATTATAAGTTATTTCCTAGCCAATGCAATGGGCTGACCTTTGGGGCCTCCTTGATAGCTCAGTTGGTAAAGAATCTGCCTGCGACGCAGGAGACCCCAGTTTAATTCCTGGATCAGGAAGATCCCCTGGAGAAGGGATAGGCTACCTATTCCAGTATTTTTGGGCTTCCTTTGTGGCTCAGCTGGTAAAGAATCTGCCAGCAGAGTGGGAGACTTGGGTTTGATCCCTCGATTGGGAAGATCCTCTGGAGAAGGGAAAGGCCACCCACTCCAGTATTCGAGCCTGAAGAATTCCATGGACTCTATAGTCCATGGGGTCGCAAAGAGTCGGATATGACTGAGTGACTTTCATTTTCTCTTTCATGCAATATAAATAAAAGAAAACAATAAGAAAGGGTTGGAGAGGGAAAAGAATTAAAATAGGAATCAAGTAATGAACATGACTCATACTGTGTGCCTAGTGTAACTAGACGAATACCTTCAAAGATTTAGAATGTAAAAAAAAAAATTCAGAGTCCATTCAATGTTTACTCAAGAACCCTGTTTTACTCAAATCTGCTGGTTTAATCTTTAGATACATACAAGTTTTGTTGTTTTAGAAATTCTGGTAGGCAAAACCATACTTCACATTTCTATGCTTTGGTAAATTACAAAAAATTGTTTTCAACTGGGCTACATTTGTTCGATGCATGGTTTTGCTCCTATTTAAAAATGAGGAGGAGGAAACGGGGGCCCTTGAAAGTTCAGTGACTTCACCACAGTCACATCCTAATAAGTGCCGGATCCAAGGCTGCAGAGGAAAAGAAAAGAATCAGTGCTTCTCTTTGCTCTACCTCCTGGGAAATTCCCACATTAACACTGGCTCAGGGAGTAATGAATAGATTCTTTCAGAAATAGAGTGGTCACAGTCTGATCTAAGTTAGCAAGCTTTCATTTTGTGTAGACAAAGAAAACAAAATGTTAGGCTGGCTTCTCAGCCTGAGGGCCTCGGAGCAAAGGAAGCTGTCTAGGGCAGGGATCCTTTCAGCTACAGTGAGCATGAATTAGCAACTAGAAAATACACGTTCTGCATGAACATGGGCACATCCGGATAGTTATTTACCTTCCCTGGAGGGAGGTAACCTGATGCGATCACAGACTCTGCAGGCTTTAACAGGCAGAAGAGAAGAATGTGGATTTCAGCCTTAAATTTGTATAGCATCTTTCAGGCAAGACATTCCCCAAAGATTTTGGGAGCCAATAGTCAAAACCAATATGGAGCTGTGAAACAACAAATTGTCCATCCATAAGCATGCAGGAGACCCTGGATGACAGAAGCCCCCACTCTCCTTTGTAGCCAAAGAGGAAATGTCGTGAATCAAGGCTCATATACAACTACCCATACTTGATTGCAGGATAAGAGGTTGTGGAAATTGTGTTTACTCACCTGAACTCTGCAATTTAAAGTTTTCAGAAACCTATTTGAGGAGAAAAATCTGTAAGGTGGTTCAATCCCATCAGTATGACAGGGCTGTATCCAGTTCCTCCCCTCAGTGTTTCATACAAACATTATCACATCTGGTTTATCCTGAACAGGAAAAGTACTGTTGTCCCTACTTTATAGGAGAGTGAGAAGAACTTGGTATAATTGAAAAAAAGTGTCCACAGGAAGCTCAGCTCGGTGTTCTGTGGTGACCTAGATGAATAGGATGGCGAGAGTGGGATGGGAAGGAGGTCCAAGAGGGAGGGGATATTTGTATACACATAGCTGATTCACTACGTTATACACCAAAAACTGACACACGGTTGTAAAGCAAGTTCACTCCAATTTAAAACATCATCAAATACTATTATTTTCTAGTGTAGGTAGATCCTGGTGAAAGGAAGGTCATCTTGTTTTAGTGTTCACCATGATGGATTTGAATAAAAGAAGAGGAATGCAGTAGTGGTTTCCAGGGGCTGGGGGGTGGGAGAGATGGTGAGTTGCTATTCAACGGTATAAAGTTTCAGTTATGCAGGACGGATACCTTCTGGAGATCTGCTGTCCAACGTGAGTCTATAGTCTACAATAGAGTGCTGTGCTACAGATGCGCTCCCCAGATAGGTCAGCCAGTAAAGAATTGGCCTACAATGCAGGAGACCCCGGTTCAGTTTCGAGTTGGGAAGTTCCCCTGCAGAAAGAATAGGCTACCCATTCCAGTACTCTTGGGCTTCCCTGGTGGCTCAGATAATAAAGAATCTAACTGCAATGCAGGAGACCTGGGTTCAATCCCTGAATTGGGGATTTTTTTTCCCTGGAGAAGGAAATGGCAACTAACTCCAGCATTCTTGCCTGGAGAATTTCATGGACAGAGGAGACTGGTAGGCCATGGGGTCACAAAGAGTCCGATGTGACTGAGAGACTAAGCATCGCACCTCAAAATTTATTAAGAGGGTAGATCTCATGTTAGTATTTTTAGCACACAAAAAAATCAGAGGATGCAAGGAAACTTCAGGAAGTGTTGGACTGTCTATTCTCTTGATTTTAGTGCTGGAACTGTGTGTGTACATATCCATAAGCTCATCTCGTTATACATATTAAATATGTGCAGTTCCTTGTATATCAATCATACTTCAACAGAACTCTTAAAAAGCAGACAGAAAAATATAAAAGAATAAGCAACAAAAAAGGAAAAAAGAAGAGGAATTTGGAAACCATCTAAGAATACTTTTTTCCAATGGGCTGGTTGAAGTTACTTTTAAAGGTAATGTGCAAGTAACATTTATTTGTTTTTATGTGGCTCTGACCTAAAATCATATTCATCTTTATAAAACTTAAGAGACTCTTTGAGAGGCTGTTCTAGCACTCGTAAGTAGTAACCATAGAGTAAACAGGTGAAAAACTATTTCCAGCATGAAATTCATAGATATCTATAAGTCAGATATAAGTCGCACAATGTTTTGAACTGGTTATTAAGAACACTGCTATCTATATAGCCAAGAAGACCCCAGAAAGAAATGAGGCCACACTCAGAAAAACAGGTATTTGTGGATATCTAAAGAAAAAAGTCTTCCCTAGTTGTTCAGATGATAAAGAATATGCCTGCAATGTGCAAGACTCAGCTTCGATCCCTGGGTCAGGAAGATCCCCTGGAGAAAGGAACGGCAACCCACTCCAGTATTCTTGCCTGGAGAAGTCCAAGGACAGAGGAGCCTGTGGGGGCTACAGTCTGTAGGGTTGCAAATAGTCAGACACGACTAAGCGACTCACTTTCACCTAAAGCAAAAGAGTGGGCTATTTCTCATTTGTATGTTTCTAAATCTAGAGCTCCACAATCTAAAAAGAATTTTTCTGATTAATACCCATTTTCATTTCATTTCATTTATTAAGTAAAGTGATACTTGCAGTATTGTGCTATGTAACATTTAAGGTATTTTCACTCAGTCATTTCCTTTTGTAAAACATCTGCACATTCAGATATCAATTGATAAACTACCCTGAGCTTCAAATTATATTAGTGGTGATTAAGGTATATGTGATGTTTACCTTTTTTAGTGAGGTCTCCTAAAGGAGCGTCTAATAAGATTATATTGAGGGTGTGATAAAAGGCTTTTAGTAGGAAGTTACGTTTGATCTGAATTGTGACTAGTGAGGAAAGTAGGACTGATGGAAGTTGATTTGGGGTAGACCAGTCAGGTATTTCTTGAGTCTCAATAAACCCAAGAGATTTGTCTACAAACATTAAAGACAGCAAAGTGGGTCCTGCTATTAGTTTTAGATGATACATTTTCTAAAGGATATGGTTTAATGCTGGTGTTTTGTCTATGCAATGGAATTTTTTTTAACTCACTCCATTGAAATATTTTTGTTAGAGCTTTGTAAGTGCTAATGATTACAATGAAGGAAAAATAGAGGAAGAAGAAAAGCTAAGAAGAAAGGAGAAGAAAAAAGAAGAGGACAAGGAGAAGACACCTTTGTGCTTTATCAAGGAGAATTTTGGTTTCTGTAGGCATGATTTGAGATTATCATCTTCAAGTCCCCCAACAATAAGATATCATCAAAGAAAATTGGCTGTCAAATTGCTTTGCAAATTAAACTGCAGCATAACATATCTCTCTGGGAAAAAAGGAAATGAGAGACCTAATTTTTATGACATTAGAGATTATCTCATCCAAATTTCTCATTTTATATATAATGAAACTAAGGCTAAGAGGGTTTAAATATCAGCTGCCAAATTCCACAGTGGATTTGAAGCAAAGTATAATTGAAAAATAATAATAGTATTCTATGGAGATATAGTGGTAATGCACAATAAGATATGAACACTGAGAAATAGAGAATTCACAAGTATGTCTGCTTTCATTCGCTAATATTTTTCCACAAACCACAATGTCTTAAAAAATTTTTAATGGTCATGCATTTGCATAATACTGTTCTTTTTCATCCTTTTTTCTGTTGTCCAAAGTAATTTAGAATACAGCTTTCATTCTATACCCTTTTATATCTTTCCCGTCTTTGATCAATGAGCCTCAGTCACTCATAAACTTTAGGTAACTTGCTTTACAAACCATAATGTGAAGCTTTCTGGATCTTGTAAATCACTGAATGCTAGTTGAGATAAAGGATACGGATGAGTCAGCTTCTTGGTTCAATGTCTTATGTGTAGTGCCAAAGTGACTGGAAAAAAAGTGGTTGAAATATGGCAACAGTTCACTGTTAAAGCATTTGTAGAAACTTTTTTTTCTTAAATTGGCTGTAGCCTGAGATAACACCTAACTACCAAACTTACTGCCATGAAACAACAACAAAAAAAGGTCCCAGGATTTTTCACACAAACTAGGTCAACGTTCTCCTTTAAGTTACCCTAGAATTACAAAAAAATGATCATGTTTAGTAAGGAAAATGATGATATCTTGGTACTGAGGTTTTGTTTGTTGGTTTATTTTTTAAACAATCCAAGACTGCTAAGATTTTTACATGCCTTGTTTTAATTTTTATACCGATTTGGGGCAAGTATTCTTATTTTAAATATGTGGAAATTGAGGTTCAGAGGTAAAATTAAGGTAAAATGCTTTCACCTTACATTAAGTAACACAGACTCCTTTTGCACTTAAAAATAAGTGTCTTGGACTTTGCTGGTGATCCAGTGGTATCCACCTGCCAATGTGAGGACACGGGTTTGATCTCTGATCCAGTCGTGGGGCAACTGGGCCTGTACACCACAACTACTGAGCTCAGATAGCCGAGAGCTGCAACAAGAGGACCCACCACGATGAGAAACCTGTGCAAGCAACTAGAGAATAGCCCCTACCTGCTGCAATGGCACTCCACTCCAGTACTCTTGCCTGGAAAATCCCATGGGCGGAGGAGCCTGGAAGGCTGCAGTCCATGGGGTACCTGAGGGTCGGACACGACTGAGCGACTTCACTTTCACTTTGCACTTTCATGCCTTGGAGAAGGAAATGGCAACCCACTCCAGTGTTCTTGCCTGGAGAATCCCAGGGATGGCGGAGGCTGGTGTGCTGCCATCTATGGGGTCACACAGAGTCGGACACAACTGAAGTGACTTAGCAGCAGCAGCAGCTGCTGCAACTAAAGAAAGCTGGTACACCACAATAAAAACCCACTGCAGCTCAAAATCAATAAATAAAACTTAAATACATTAATTAATTAATCAAAAATAAACGTCTTGACCTTGGCTATTGTGGCCTACTCATTTGTAAGTAAATGTAGCATAACCGAGACCTCCACCTGTCTGTTACCAGTCTATCAGTCTTCCTATGTTTTGGTAACAATGTCTTTTCAGATATCACAGTTTTCCCAGTTTATGGCACTTCAATCTGTTCTCTCTCTTTATCTTTTCACACAGCAGACTTCATCTCTAGCTCAGGTTGTGGTTTTCATGCCATCCTTTCAAAAGGCCTTCTGTGAATTTCTCAACTAAAATAGGTTGGAATTGTTTTCACCATCTCAGCCATTTGTTCTTTGATACTTATCACAACATGTTATTTTACATTTATAATTTTCACAATCTCTATGAAAGTGGGGATCTTAGAATAGTATATAGAACAAATTAGGTATACAGAAAGCATGAAAAAATGAACACACTTAAAACAGGGGGAAATTGACACAAGGTATTGAAATCAGGCGCGTTTCACAATGCCCATGCTTCCCCTGCCTCCATCCTGTTTTATTAGCTATCGTTCCATAGCCCAGCTAAGCTGCACCTATATTTGAGCTCTGAACTCGGGAGCTTATTATAAATTAATTAGACTTATTGGTCAATAATTCATGGGTTTATAGGCTATTTTCCCATCTTGACTGTAACCTGTTTAAGGCACAGTTTGTGTCCATCATATTATGGCCAGCTGATTTCTCATCAGTGACACTCATATTTTTTTGGCCAGAACTGGGCACAGAATCCAAAGTAACTATCTGAGGGCCAGGAAGTGAAATGCAGCACGCCTCTAGAAAGGAGGAGAAACAGAAATATTTGTATACAATCAAAGACTACATGGGAAGAATGAAGGAAGAGAGAAAAGACGAGAGAGAGGAAAACAAAAGAAAAGAGCTAGAAGAGGATAGTGAAAGCAGTAATGGAGGATTATAATTGTGATAGATTATAAGATGAGTCAGTTTGGTTGACCTAAAGTTTCCAGTTATTCAAACACTAATATAGGTGTTGCTGAGAAGAAATTCTGCAGATGTATTAAAGCCCTTAATCAGTTGACTTTAAGGATATACTGGATTATCTGTCTGGGTTGGATGGAAAGTTTAAATGCAGGAATGAGGTTTCCCTTAATAGACTTACAAAAATTGCTTTAGTTTTAACCAGTTGAATAAAACAAACTGCCTATTTTCTACAAGGGAGACACATTGAACAACATTTTAAGTTTGTGGAAATTCCCACGCTCACTTAATATCACTGAATGATTGTTAATGCAAACAGTTTATGTGGTTTGAGTCCTTGATCACAGTGTTTTATGAGATTGGTCAAATGCAGTACAATGGTACTGCATTTTTTTAAAGTAAAAACTACAAATTAGAAAAGAAAGTGTAAGAACCAATTAGGGAAGCTAATAAAATATTTCTCTTCAATCTCTCAAAAACCAAAAGCAAAAGTAAGTGAAAGTGAATTCACTCAGTCATGTCTGACTCTTTGCAACACCATGGATTGTAGCCTCCCAGGCTCCTCCGTCCATGGGATTTTCAGGCAAGAATACTGGAGCGGGTTGCCATTTCCTTCTCCACGAGATCTTCTAGACCCAGGGGTTGAACCAGGGTCTCCTGCGTTGTAGGCAGACACTTTACCATCTGAGCCACCAGGGAAGTCAATGGTTCACTAAAATAGAGTAAATACCTTTATAAAATTATTAAAAATATACTTAAGGAAGAAGAAAAATAACATCAAATAAACATAAGAACACCAATTGAAGAAAAAAAGGTAAACAGGTGACTAACTCAAAAAAAATTAAGTTGTTAAACAATAAAAAATATAAAAACAATTTAAATGACAATAAAATTTGCTTTGAAATTGTAGTCTGTAAGATTGAACTTAATCACTCAATTGCAATAGTAGTGGATTCAGAATAAGTCACAACTCATATGAAAGTATTAATGTTCTGATATCTTTGTATTGTTTAGAATAAAAAACATTTTAAAATTATTTTTAATTAATTTATGTTTTGACTGCACCTCAGCTTGTGGAATTTCAGTTCTCTGACCAGGGATCGAACCTAGGTCTTTGGTAGTGAAAGCACAGAGTACTAAGCACTGGATCACCAGGGAATTCCCCAAAACTGTTTTATTAAAGCATATATGCATTCTGTTAAGCTTAATATTATCACCTATGTAAATAGGTGTTAATTTTCAAGGTAATAAAGAGAAAAACATAATAAGATGAAAAAGAAAAACCACATCTAAAGAAAATATGCATTATTTAGAGGATAATGAAACATCTTTTTCTCAGATGTTTTATTTAGGCTCCCTTCCCGGCAGAAAGACTGACTCTTCCTTTGCTCCATTTCTTTTTGCCCTTTCAGTTTAAATTAGGGTCTACAGGGTATAGCCTGCCAGACCCACTTCTGGAGCCAGTTTGCTCATGAATTTGTTTCCTACTAACTCTCTTTCTTGCCCCTGAGTAAAGCTTAAATCACTAGACTTGGATGTCACCAAGTATAAGATACAGATAAGACGCAAACGTAAAATCCTTTTATCTCTTTCTTTGAAACACACAGACCCAACCACACAGCAGCAGTCTTATTGTAAAACCTTTGATAAAATTGCCCGCAGGGAAATGACCCTTGGATTTATTAGGTGAGTAACATACCAAAGAAGTGACAGTAGCACCACCATGAGAAGAGCAAATCCTCAGGTTAGGACCATTTGGCAGGGACCAGCTGTGCCTGGATGTGATGATAAGCCTTGTCTTTACAACAGAGTTACATGTCCTGCTGGGTTGCATGGAGTTTTGTGTCTTCCATAAGCAAGTATAAAAACAAACTATATGGAAACTCACCAGAACTCAAGCCTAGATTCCCATTTATTTATTTTCTTATTCCTGCTGAATTTTAATATAACACAGTCATCCAAGAATTTTTACACGAGATTGTCTTTACGTTGGCTACCTCCTATCTAGATTTCTGACCAGTGATTTCTTCAAGAACAAGTTCTGAAATCTAATCTTTATTTCCTTGACTGGGTACTTTGTTTTAGCCCCACTGTTTAGCTTTGGCCTTTTCAGCTCAGCAGCATCAGTGATAACAGGAAAGTGGTAAGAATTCAGTCGATACAATCAAACTATTGAGCTTAGACTTAACCTTTGCAATATCTGAGCTGTGTGTGTAATATTAGGGCTGCTGCTACTGCTGCTAAGTCACCTCAGTCGCGTTTGACTCTGTGCGNCCACTGTTTAGCTTTGGCCTTTTCAGCTCAGCAGCATCAGTGATAACAGGAAAGTGGTAAGAATTCAGTCGATACAATCAAACTATTGAGCTTAGACTTAACCTTTGCAATATCTGAGCTGTGTGTGTAATATTAGGGCTGCTGCTACTGCTGCTAAGTCACCTCAGTCGTGTTTGACTCTGTGCGACCCCACAGATCAGGCTCCCCCGTCCCTGGGATTCTCAAGGCAAGAACACTGGAGTGGGTTGCCATTTTCTTCTCCAGTGCATGAAAGTGAAAGTGAAGTCGCTCAGTCGTGTTTGACTCTTAGTGACCCCATGGACTGCAGCTCACCAGGCTCCTCTGTCTATGGGATTGTCCAGGCAAGAGTACTGGAGTGGGGTGCCATTACATTGAATGTCTTAAATGTCCATTTTCTCATCAGAACAATAGAGAAAAATAATCCAAATCAGAAAATAATCAAAATATGGCAAAAGTTTATAAACATGAATTTCATCAAAGGAAATGCTCAAATACATAAATTACAAAGAGTTGAATTTTTCTAGAGATATAATTTTGCCTTATTAGAAATGATAGGCAATGGTAACATCTAGTGTGAGGATATGAGGGAATAAGACATTTAATAAATTCTTGTGAGTGAAAAATAATTTTTACTTTTTTGAGAATGATAGTATATCTCAAGATATTTTTCAAATATAGCTTATAGAAATACTTGCACATGTGCAATAATGTATAGTAAAATGTTGATTAAAATTTTCATTGTAGTAGCCAAAATTTGAAAATATACTAAATTCATCAATGGTAGAATAATTAATACATTTATGCTATAATAATAATTAATACAATCTTGCTATATATAGTATATGATGAACTTAATATTTTCTACTTTTACTGCCATTATATTATTTATTTAGCTGTTTACTGTATATAGGAGTATAGCTGATTAACAATGTTGTAATAGTTTCAGATGCATAGAAGTGATTCACCTATACATATACATATATCTATTCTTTTTCAAATTCTTTTCTTAATTAGTTTGTTACATAATACAGAGTTCCCTGTGCTATACAGTAGGGGCAATATGCTATGAAGTGGAAAATCAGATCCAATATGTAAGTATAATATATACAACATATAAGAACAATATACATATATGTACAGTTCATATTTAGTCACTCTCATTGGTATGGTTAATTGTTTTTAAAACTGAAACACAACTGTAATTGTTGACAAACAGCCACTTCCCTAAGTTCTGCAGGTCTAAAAGAGTTAGTTATCTGCTGAGTTAAGTCTATGCTTCCCAAACTTTCACTAACCAGAACATTTCACAAGCTAAATGAAAACAGGCATAGGGTTACCAAAATGTAGTTTGCAAATTAAGCCAGAAAGATATCAAACAATTACCTAATTTCACCATTATTTTCTTCAAGAAAATATTTTAACACCAAAATAGTAAAACAAATGCTTATCACAGAATAAAGAAGATGAAAAAATGACTTTCGGGAAAAAAAAATGACAATTTTATTCTAGTATTTTTTTTATGCTCTCAGAGCAGATGTTTGAAAATTTTGTCATAGGTCTATATTTAGATGTTTTCTTTTTATTTATGTCTATTTCCAGAATATAGAGAGAAAAGAAACATTTATGCAACTGAAGGAAAAAATAACCTGAAAACCACATCAGCTAGAATAGAAATGTAAGCAAAGTTTAGTGGAGAGAGTAAATTTCAGTCCTAGAAATAACAGCTGCCTTGCCAATAATCCATGCCAATAATCCTCTATTCAAACTGTTCACTGGAATTACCTAGACAATTTTAAAAGAAATACGAGACACCAATCTCATCTCTAGGGATTCTGACTCAGTTGGTTTGCTGTGAGACCAAAAGTGAGATATATTTTAAAAATTCCTCATTTATGTGTGGAATCTAAAGAAAACAAGCAAATGAACAAACAAACCAGAAACAGACTCACAGATACAGAGAACAAATTGGAGGTTGACTGAGCAGAGTTGGGTGGGGGACAGACAAAATAGGTGAAGGGGATTCAGATCCAAACTTGCAGCTATAAAATAAGTAATAGGGATGTTATGTACACAGAAAGTTCAGCTCAGTTCAGTCACTCAGTCGTGTCCAACTCTTTGCGACCCCATGAATCACAGCACACCAGGCCTCCTGTCCATCACCATCTCTTGGAGTTCACTCAGACTCACGCCCATCGAGTCAGTGATGCCATCCAGCCATCTCATCCTCGGTCGTCCCCTTCTCCTCTTGCCCCCAATCCCTCCCAGCATCAGAATCTTTTCNACAGCACACCAGGCCTCCCTGTCCATCACCATCTCTTGGAGTTCACTCAGACTCACGCCCATCGAGTCAGTGATGCCATCCAGCCATCTCATCCTCGGTCGTCCCCTTCTCCTCTTGCCCCCAATCCCTCCCAGCATCAGAATCTTTTCCAATGAGTCAACTCTTCGCATGAGGTGGCCAAAGTACTGGAGCTTCAGCTTCAGCATCATTCCCTCCAAAGAAATCCCAGGGCTGATCTACAGAATGGACAGGCTGGATCTCCTTGCAGTCCAAGGGACTCTCAAGAGTCTTCTCCAACACCACAGTTCAAAAGCATCAATTCTTCAGCACTCAGCCTTCTTCACAGTCTAACTCTCACATCCATACGTGACCACTGGAAAAATATAGCCTTGACTAGACAGACCTTAGTCGGCAAAGTAATGTCTCTGCTTTTGAATATGCTGTCTAGGTTAGTCATAACTTTTCTTCCAAGGAGTAAGCGTCTTTTAATTTCATGGCTGCAATCACCATCTGCAGTGATTTTGGAGCCCAAAATAATAAAATCTGACACTATTTCCACTGTTTCCCCATCTATTTCCCATGAAGTGATGGGACTGGATGAAAGGCTAGTCAATAATATTCTAACAACTCTGTAATGCTGATGGATGGTACCTGGACTTATTGTGGTGATCATTTTATAATTTATAAAAATACTGAATCACAATGTTGTACACCTGAAACTAATACAATATCGTATATTAATTGTCAGTTTATAACTCAATTTAAAAAAGAGAATTCCTTCTGTAATTCTAATGGGAAGCCAGAGTTGAGAGTCATTGGTCCAAGTTTTTTTTAAATAATGTGAAACAATCAATAAACAAAGTGAATTGTTAAGTATTTACTTTGAGAGATGTGTTTGAAAAACAAAAAAATAAAGATGTGAGTTTTTCATAAATAATATTCAAATATCTCATTTTGCCTTAACAAACTAGGGATCAGATAATTTAGATGACTTACTCAGAGTTACAATTCCATTTAAACATTGATATCAGTGCAAAATACATACATAAATTTTCCCTTGCTTTTTCAGATGGTTAGTATTTCTTCTAAATATTATTATTATAGAAATTATAATTATTCTATAATTAAATGTGATGGTAGTTATAAATATTATTATTTTAATTTCCTGAATTAATCAGGTGAACTCATATACTGATTTTAAGATGAAAAAGTAAGAATTATCTTTTAAAAAATAGTGTTTATTCCCTGTGGGAGAGATGTATCAATATAGGTCAGGTCATTCATCCATTTCTTGAATGGTCACAATTTTGGGACAAGTCTAAAAGCTGGTAAAAATGAAGCACACTTGGGAACTGATTCTTAGAACAAAATACTTTAAATAATTTTTAGGGCAATATTGCTCAAAACACAATACTATAAATCACACCTATACTAATGTAACATAATAGTTTAAAATTCATTGCCTATGGTGAGGTCTAGAGCCAAAATTTAAGAACCACTGATCTAGTCTGAATCAGGCTGTCTTGGGAGCAGATTTTGAAAAACACAGTTTGTTGATGAGATTTTTTTAATGTAATTTATAAACATTTAGCCTATTGTGTTCACATGAGAATTGAATGAAATATTCAGTATAGGGTAGCATTCCTGAGTAGGGTTTTAGCTAAGCCCCTGCAGTGTGACTCCTATTCAGAAGTGGTGCCATGGAAATCTCAGTTCCATTACGTAAGACAGCTGGTGCTTACTGAGTAGGGAGATTAACAGGAGAAAACACCATCTTTTAATCTTTTCTAGACTTCCAGACTCCTGCCACCCACAATTTCTCCTCTCCTGCCAAAATAAAGATAAAGAAGCTTAATTGCTGCACAATTCTAATTGTCCTATGGCTTTAAAAATTCAAATTAGGACGTGGTCCTGAAGTACCTGTTCTCTAATGTTTGTAGCTGCTGTATTTCTATGTGGGTAGTGATGAATTTCTAAACTACAAGACTATTGTACAAGCAGCTATTAATATATAAAAAATAGAAAAATATTACTCTAGGAAATCCTAACTACAACAGAAAGATGAAGCCCAATTTGATTATAATCTTGCTTAAAATTTGCAGAATTGCCTTTATATTGGTAATCACTGGCTTTGTAGCAACCTAGATGTTCACTGGCAGGTGAATGGATAAGAAAATGAATCATACAAGTGCTAAGAGGAAATTAATTTAAATTCTGTTTTCAATTTCTGTCTCACATTATTTCTCGTCAGTTTTCTTTTTTTTATGAGACCAATAAAAGTTTATTAAATGAATAAATATTTCACTTTTGCTATATTTCTTGCATTGTATAATGTCAGGACTTTATATTCTTTTTTTTTTTCCACGGGAGGCTAATTACTTTACAACATTATGGTGGTTTTTGCCGTACATTCACATAAATCTGCCATGGGTGTACATGTGTTCCCCATCCTGAACCCCCTTCCCACCTTCCTCCCCATCCTGTTCCTCAGGGTCATCCCAGTGCACCAGCCCTGAGCACCCTGTCTCATGCACTGAACCTGGACTGGTGATCTATTTCACATATGACAGAGGATGAGATGGTTGGATGGCATCACCAACTCAATGGACATGGGTTTGGGTGGACTCTGGGAGTTGATGAAGGACAGGGAGGCCTGGCGTACTGTGGTTCATGGGGTCGCAAAGAGTTGGACACAACTGAACGACTGAACTGAACTGAACTGAATATACATGTTTCAATGCTATTCTCTCAAATCATCCCACCCTCACCTTCTCCCACAGAGTCCAAAAGTTTGTTCTTCACATCTGTGTCTCTTTTGCTGTCTCACATATAAGGTTATCATTACCATCTTTCTAAATTCCATATATTTAAATGCGTTCTTTTTAATAGCTGAGTAATATTCCATTGAGTATATGTATCACTGCATTCTTATCCCTTCATCTGCCAATGGACATCTAGGTTGCTTCCATGTCCTGGCTATTGTAAACAGTGCTGTGATGAACACTGGAGTCAGTCAGTCAGTTCAGTCACTCAGTCATGTCTGACTCTTTGCGACCCCATGAATCACAGCATGCCAGGCTTCCCTGAAGTGAAGTGAAGTGAAGTGAAGTCGCTCAGTCTTGCCTGACTCTTTGTGACTCCATGGACTGTAGTCCACCAGGCATCTCTGTCCATGGGATTCTCCATGCAAGAGTACTGGAGTGGGTTGCCATTTCCTTCTCCTGTCCATCACCAGCTCCCAGAGTTCACTCAAACTCATGTCCATTGAGTCGGTGATGCCATCCAGCCATCTCATCCTCTGTCGCCCCAATCCCTCCCAGCATCAGAGTCTTTTCCAATGAGTCAACTCTTCGAATGAGGTGGCCAAAATATTGGAGTTTCAGCTTTAGCATCAGTCCTTCCAGTGAACACCCAGGACTGATCTCCTTTAGGATGGACTGGTTGGATCTCCTTGCAGTCCAAGGGACTCTCAAGAGTCTTCACCAACACCACAGTTCAAAAGCATCAATTCTTTGGCACTCAGCTTTCTTCACAGTCCAACTCTCACATCCATACATGACCACTGGAAAAACCATAGCTTTGACTAGATGGACCTTTGTTGGCAAAGTAATGTCTCTGCTTTTTAATATGCTGTCTAGGTTGGTCATAACTTTNGTGAACACCCAGGACTGATCTCCTTTAGGATGGACTGGTTGGATCTCCTTGCAGTCCAAGGGACTCTCAAGAGTCTTCACCAACACCACAGTTCAAAAGCATCAATTCTTTGGCACTCAGCTTTCTTCACAGTCCAACTTTCACATCCATACATGACCACTGGAAAAACCATAGCCTTGACTAGAACTGACCTTTGTTGGCAAAGTAATGTCACTGCTTTTGAATATGCTATCTAGGTTAGTCATAACTTTTCTTCCAAGGAGTAAGCATCTTTTAGTTTCATGGCTGAAATCACCATCTGCAATGATTTTGGAGCCCCAAAAAATAAAGTCAGCCACTGTTTCCACTGTTTCTCCATCTATTTCCCATGAAGTGCTGTGATAAACATTGGAGACACTTGTCTATTTCAGTTCTGGTTTCCTCGGTGTATATGCCCAGCAATGGGATTGCTAGGTCGTATGGCAGTTATATTTCCAGTTTTTTAAGGAATCTCTACACTGTTCTCCATAGTGGCTGTACTAGTTTGCACTCCCACCAACAGTGTAAGAGGATTCCTCTATCTCCACACCCTCTCCAGCATCTATTGTTTGTAGACTTTTTGATAGTAGCCATTCTACCCGGCGTGAGATGGTACCTCATTGTGGTTTTGATTTGCATTTCTCTGATAATGAGCGATGTTGAGCATCTTTTCATGTGTTTGTTAGCCACCTGTAGGTCTTCTTTTGAGGATAATGTTTGCTGTGAGTTTATCATATATGGCTTTTATTATGTTGAGGTATATTCCTTCTATGCCTGCTTTCTGGAGGGTTTTTATCAAAAACGAATGTTGAATTTTGTTGAAGGTTTTCTCTGCATCTATTAAGATAATAATATGGTTTTTATCTTTCAATTTGTTAATATGGTACATCACATTGATTAATTTGTGAATATAGAAGATAAGGATATGTAAGGATATTTGTGAATATTCTTATATCCCTAGGATAAAGCCCACTTGTTCATGATGTATGATATTTTTAGTATGTTGTTGGATTGTGTTTGCTAGAATTATGTTAAGGACTTTTGCATCTATGTTCATCAGTGATATTTGTCTCTAGTTTTCTTTTTTTGTGGTATCTTTGTCTGGTTTTGTATTAGGATGATGGTGACCTCATAGAATGAGTTTGGCAGTTTACCTCCCTCTGCAATTTTCTGGAAGAATTTGAGTAGGATAGGTATTAGCTCTTCTCTAAATTTTTGGTAGAATTCAGCTGTGAAGCCTTCTAGTCCTGGGCTTTTGTTTGTTGGAAGATTTCTGATTACCGTTTCAATTTCTGTGCTTGTGATGGGTCTGTTAAGATTTTGTATTTCTCCCTGGTTAGTTTTGGAAAGTTATACTTTTCTACGAATTTGTCCATTTCTTCAAGTTGTCCATTTTACTGGCAGATAGTTGCTGATAGTAGTCCCTTATGATCCTTTGTATTTCTGTGTTGTCTGTTGTGATTTCTCCATTTTAATTTCTAATTTTGTTGAATTGATTCTTCCTTTTTTTCTTGATGTGGCTGGCTAATGGTATGTCTGTTTTATTTATCTTCTCAAAGAACCAGCTTTTAGCTTTGTTGATTTTTGCTATGGTCTCTTTTTTTTCTTTTGCATTTATTTCTGCCCTAATTCTCATGATTTCTTTCCTTCTTCTAACCCTGGGGTTCTTCATTTCTTCTTTTTCTGGTTGCTTTATATGTGGACTTAGGTTATTTATTTGATTTCTCTCCTGTTTCTTGAGGAAGGCTTGTTTTGCTATGAACCTTCCCCTTAGCACTGCTTTTACTGAATCCCATAGGTTTGCAGTTGTTGTTTTCATTTTCATTCGTTTCAATGCATGTTTTGGTTTCTTCTGTGATTTGTTGGTTATTCAGAAATGTGTTGTTTAGCCTCCATATGTTTGTATTTTTAATAGCTTTTTTTTTCCCCTGTGGTTGACATCTAATCTTACCTCATTGTGATCAGAAAAGATGCCTGAGATGATTTCAATTGTTTTGAATTTACCAAGGCTAGATTTATGGCCCAGGATGTGATCTATCTGGGAGAATATTCCGTGTGCCCTTGAGAAAAAGATGAAATTCATTGTTTTGAGGTGAAATGTCCCATAGATATCAATTAGGTCTAACTGGTCCATTGTATCATTTAAAGTTTGTGTTTCCTTGTTAATTTTCTGTTTAGTTGATCTATCCATAGGTGTGAGTGTGTATTAAAGTCTCCCGCTATTATTGTGTTACTGTTAATTTCCCCTTTCATACTTATTAGCATTTGCCTTACGTATTGTGGCATGCCTATGTTGGATGCATATATATTTATAATTGTTATATCTTCTTCTTGGATTGACCCTTTGATCATTATGTAGTGTCCTTATTTGTCTCTTTTCACAGCCTTTATTTAAAAGTCTATTTTATCTGATATGAGTATTGCTACTCCTGCTTTCTTTTGGTCTCCATTTGCGTGAAATATCTTTTCCCAGCCCTTCACTTTCAGTCTGTATGTGTCCCTTTGTTTTGAGGTGAGTCTCTTGTAGACAGCATATATGAGGGTCTTGTNGTTTTTACATTGATTCATATGAGATTATTGGTCTATACTTTTCTCCTGTTTTATAATGTCTTTATCAGGTTTTGATATTAGTTTATTACTGGGCTTTATTACTGGTCTTCTAAAATGAGTTTGGAAATATTTCACGCTCCTCTAGGTTTTGAATAGAATTGATTGATTATTTCTTCAATTCACCAGTGAAACTTTATTGCCCCAACCTTTTGTTTTGCAGATTTTTGCTATAAAATACGATTTCTTTAGTAAGTCTTCACATTTTTCTTAATGTCAATTCTGTTAAGTTGTAAATACAAAAGAATTTAATCATTTCATCTAGGTTGTTAGGATGGCTGGCACAAATCTTCACAATTTATCATCATTATTTTAGTGTGTATAACGTTTGTAGTGATTTTTGAATCATTTCAAATTCAATAAGTGGAATTTATTTTACTCTTATTTTCTAGCTTCTAATCTTCTTCTAATCTGAGATCATTGATTTTAAAGCTTTCTTATCTTCTTATAAAAGCATTTATAACTACTCTTCCCTTTAAGCACTGCTTTAAGCATTCCACACTTGTAATATACCATAACTGGCTTATCATTTTGTTTGCAATATTATATTGCAATTTGTTCTTTGACCCATAACTTTTTTAAAATGTTTCGCTTAGTTTGCAAAAGAATGATATTGTGAAATATTTTATAGTTATAATTTCAAATTTATTTCTGCTGTCACAGGTCATCCTCTATGATTGCACATTTTTGACAATTATTTGAATTTGTTTTGTGGCCAGGATATAAAAGAAGATATGTTCATCTTGGTGAATTTTATAATGTACGTATGAACAGAACGTGTATTTTGAAGTTGTTCGGTAGAGTGCATCATAAATACCAAGTAGGTCAAGTTGTTGAGAATGTTGCTGTGATTAGGTACTAATTTTCTTGTCTAGTTTTTCTAAACTAGTATTAAAATCTATGATTATTTTAATTAACTTATTCATTTGATTACTGTTAAACATTGGCTTATTATTTTGTGGCTCTATTGTTAAATATATACATATTTATTATTATCAATTCTTAATGAATTGATTTTTAATCATTATATTCTTCTTAATCTCAGGTAATACTTTTCATCTGGAAATCTACATTAGCCAGTATTAAAAATCCCACTCTAGCTTTAGGATAAATGTTTGCACAGTATATCCTTTTCCATTTATTTTTTAGCATAGCTGTATCTTTATATTTAAAATGTACATCCTGTTCAGAGTATATAGTTGGGTCTTACTTTGTTATTCATTCAGAAAAATACCTATTTATTGGAATGTTTATTCTAATAATATTTAATCCAATTATTGGTCTAAGTCTTCCAATCTATTACTTGTTTTCTGTTCACCTCTCTACTGCTTTGTTTTGCTTTATTTTGTTGATACTGTTATGCTTCTGATTCTCTTTCTTAATTTCTTTTCAAAAATTAGAATGATTTTTAGAATTTTACATTACTTTGTCATTTGATTATTGACTGTAGTCTTTATTTTTAATGGTTTTAATTCTACAACCTGTGTAATTCTTGTTAAAATTGTATTCCTTAACATAAAATATAGAAATCTCACAAACATATAGGTCCATTTACCCACATCCACTTTTCTTTGTTCTGTGGTTTGCAGTTCTTTTGTCTTTGATTGAAATGAAGTCTACTCCTCATAAACATGTTTCAAGGATCAGCCAGAAACTAGGGCAGAGTTCACCTGCTAAACTTGGGCCGTCTTTCTTTGGTTCCTTCTTTTGTAAGATTCTCCCTTACTGCCTGGCATGTTTAGTTGTACCAGGATTTATATTCTGCATGCTCAGAACTTCAGCATTTTAGTGCCATATTTCTGTTATGGTTTATCAACTTGGTAATTTTGAGCAGCTATCTAAATTACAAGGACCATGCAGTTATGTGTAGGCCCAGAGGAAGAGTAAACAGCAAATATGAGGAGACTTGCAAAAGGCTTCATCTAGAGTAGAGCTGCATGCTCAGTCATTCAGTCAGGTCTCACTTTTTGGCAACACCATGGACTGTGGCCCTCCAGGCTCCTCTGTCCATGGGATTTCCCAGGCAAGAATACTGGAGTGTGTTACAATTTCCTCCTCTAGGGGATCTTCCCAACAGGAATCAAACCCAAATCTCTTGAGTCTCCTGCATTGGCTGAAGAATTTTTTACCACTAGCGCCACCTGGGAAGACTATATAATGCATAAACTTACAAAATATATGTTAATTAGCTGTTTATATTATTGGTAAGGCTTCCGGAAAACAGAAGGCCATTAGTAATTAAGTTCTAGAGGAGTCAAAAGTTATACACAGATCTGACTGCTTGGGGGACTGGAACCCATATCTCCCATGCTGTCCAAGTTCAACTTATGTATTTGAAATTCTAGAGTATATGGTCCCATTAAAATCTGCTATTCATCCTGGGTTGTGGCAGTTTTGACAATAATTCTCCCCACTAACGACTATTCAAAATTCTTTAACTGCTCCTGAGAAATGTTTGAACCAAATAGGGAGATGATTGCTCACAGGCTGATTTAAGTATCATCCTAAATACATGTTAAAAGATTTTAAAGACCAGAAATTTTTTAAATCTGTGCTATGCTAATGTTTAAATGCTTTCATTCAATCACTTGTGTTCCCTACTCATATATAATATACAATCTCAAGCTGGCCAAGTATCACTGATTTGCTTTTTTCCCCTTCTTCTATAAGATTCCACAAAATTTGTACTTAATGGAACACCTCACATTATAGATTTATCATATGCTTATTTGTTTGTCTTCTTTGCTTTACTGTAGACTATACTAGGGCTTTAAGCTGTGGCTTTTATAATTTCAAACATTATTCCATTATCACTTCTAGATACAGTCATAACTTGGTCTATGTAGTACATTTAGTACATAGTCCTGTTTTCCACACAGGAATTTTCATATTAAATAAACAGCTTGTGAAAAATTCATTCAAGTGAGTATTAGAAAAAGTAAATAAATTCCTTATCCATGGAAGATATGTTCTGTGAGATATGTTTATATTTTAAAAGAGTAATTTAATTGTTTCCAATTTTATTTTTAAATTTGGGCCATTTCTAATGCTTACCTGGACCAATTATTTCTTTTAGGTGATAGAGAAATAACTAATATTTAATTTCATGGCTAAAATACATATTTGGTGACATATGAAAATGTCATCAGGTGACAATTTGGATCTGTTTACCAATACATGGGCAATATGANAAAAGAGTAATTTAATTGTTTCCAATTTTATTTTTAAATTTGGGCCATTTCTAATGCTTACCTGGACCAATTATTTCTTTTAGGTGATAGAGAAATAACTAATATTTAATTTCATGGCTAAAATACATATTTGGTGACATATGAAAATGTCATCAGGTGACAATTTGGATCTGTTTACCAATACATGTGCAATATGACTTTTTATGGGCTAATGACAACTTTGCCTTTTGCCAAAATTGGGCATTTGCCCCAATCACAATTGTAGTTGGAAGCAAAAGATTGCTGGGAAAAAAAAAAAGGTGTCTCTGATGAGATTCAGAAAAATTATATTTTGTGTATTGAACAATTTACAATTTTAGTTAAGTTCCTACCATTTATTCTTTGTTATAAAATAATCACATACATTTGATATGTTTGTGCAGCATAGTTAGTAACACCTACCCTGGGAAATTTTGCACAGCAGAGCCCTACGTGCATCCAAATATCACTTATACATGACATGAACTCAAAACATTGAATGTCCCCATGGAAAAAACAGATGGAGACTGACAATACGTTTGAAGCATAAATCCCCTCTGGAGTTCACAGTGAGTCAAGAGATAGGTTATCAGAGGAATGACTGTACTTTTAAACCACTGCAAGGTATAGGGGATGCTTTCAACATTAAGTAAATTATTATCAGAAAACAAGATATAGATTGTATATTTTGAACATCTTTTTTTAGTAAAGCCCTGAGAGGAATCTATAGTAACATGAAGAACACCACTATTCAAAATCCATGTGACAATCAGTCTCTGACCCCGTGGGAAACTCAATCTATGGGTAACTCAGTATCTACTATCTTCACCAGATCTCTTCTTATGTATCCTCAATATTTATTATCCAGGTTTGGTCCCTGTGTCATGGCGGGCTACTTGCTGACTTCAGTGTCTATTCTGCCACTTTCCTCAGTACTAGACAACTTTTCTTATCTGACTTACCACCCAGGAAAATAAAAAAATTGTATTTCTAGGAATGTTTGGGCACAGGATCATTAAACACTCTTTAAAAGTGTTTCTACATTTTCTTTCAAAGTGGCTAGCCAACCGAAGATAAGGTAGTGATGGATTTTGTGATTTGATATGAGGGACACCTCTGAAACTGCACCCTTACCTAAAATTCTCTTTACGTTTTCCAGACATTCCTTTTTAATTGGGTATAATTGCTTTACAATGCTGTGCTAGTTTTTTCTGTACAGTAAAGTGAATCTGCTATATATAAATACACGTCTCCCTTCCCTTCTGGATTTCCCTCCCATCTATGCCATCCCAGAGCATCAACAGCATAGAGAAAAGGGAACCCTCTTACACTGTTGGTGAGAATGTAAACTGTACAACCAGTATGGAGAACAGTATGGAGGTTCCTTAAGAAACTAAAAATAGAACTGCCACATGATCCAGCAGTCCTACTACTGGGCATGTACCTCAAGAAAACTATAATTCAGAAAGACACAGACATTCTTTTCAAGTGACCGAAATGTTACCATTATTAATACATCCCATTGACTATAAAATAAAATGTGTACTCATTGTCCAAATTCAAATAAATATGGGTTTATTATTTTTAACTTTTACCAGCAATAACATGCAATATCTTATCAATAGAATTTAAAAGAAATTTTTTTAGAAGAATGGAAATTAAAGATATTCTGAGTGTTCCTAACTCCATGGAACAAGATTTGTGCTTAACAAAATAAGATCAAAATAGTTTACAACTGTCTTCCTGAGTTAGAAACATAATATCTTGGCTTGGACATGCACTAAGAGAAGTCTAAAACTGGATTTAAATAATATTCTTTTAAAAAGTGAAAAAAGAAAATCTTTCTTTTCATATGTTTTATTAACCACAGTGATGGGGAAAAATTCATAAATGTCTCAAAAGAAACAATAAGCAATATCTTGCCTAAAAACCCAGAATCCTAGGAAGGAATGACTACTGAGGACTCTACTTTCAGTGGGTTTTTTTTTTTTTTTTTTTTTNAGCTTGTGTTTCTTCCAGTCCAGAGTTTCTCATGATGTACTCTGCATATAAGTTAAATAAGCAGGGGGACAATATACAGCCTTGACGTACTCCTTTTCCTATTTGGAACCAGTCTGTTGTTCCATGTCCAGTTCTAACTGTTGTTTCCTGGCCTGCATATAGATTTCCCAAGAGGCAGGTTAGGTGGTCTGGTATTCCCATCTCTTTCAGAATTTTCCACAGCATACCAATATCTCTTAAGAGATAGAACAAATCAAATTCTCATGCATTTTATCAGTGTCTGTAAGTGGCAGGAAGAACTGCAGAAATTGATACTAAAACCTGGACAAAGCTTAGGTTTCTTTAAATATCTCTGTAAAGAAAGAGATCATTGCTGAATTAGTCTACAGCACTTTCCATGAATTTCCATCTTTCCATCATTATTTTAACAGCATTCCAGTAACTCTTAGCATTTCTTACTACCAGGACTGGGTTCCTTTCAGTTAGAATGTGCTCCTGGGCTAATTTTTCTTATACTGAAGATTAGTTTTGAGCATCAGCATTCGTCAACCATGATTCAGATATCAGCCTGCCCTTTAGAGATCTTTTAAAGAGCAGTTAGCCAATAGTGGAAACTAAAGAGGAGATCATTCAGCTCTGCCTAGAATGTGGTGGAAATTCCTGTGGTTTCAGACCTTCGTGGCCTGAAAACAGAGGCTTTCGTGTGGCTTTAGCATTCCCAGGGACTGCTGATTCTTTTGGGAAGTCTATATGACTCAATGCCCTGATGGGCCATTTGAAGCACTTACCAAAAAGTTGGTACATATTCATAGAATGAATTTAAGTTTCATTACTATTCCTTACCTCTGCTCAGCTTCAAGATGAGGAAGACTTAATGAAAATACAGCACAGAAAGGAAGGTAAAAAAACTTTAATGTCCAAAATTTCATTGAAATAAAGCATACTTTGAACACAGAATCAATTTGTTATTAGCAGAATTGCTCTGGATTTTAGGCTAAGTATGGAAGATGACAAAGCTATGTACCATCCAAATCAGGCCTAAGGAAATCTTGACATCCTAGATGAAATAGAAGTAGAGGATAAGAGAGAGGGAAAAGAAAGTGTTGTGCATCAACCTCTCAGTCATGTCTGACACTTCGTGACCTCACAGACTGTAGCCCTCACAGACTGTCCAGGGAATTCTCCAGGTAAGAATACTAGAGTGGGTAGCCATTCCCTTCTCCAAGGGATCTTGGACCCAGGATTGAACCCAGGTCTCCTGCATTGGCAAGCAGATTCTTTATGGTCTGAGCCACCAGGGTGGTACAGGATAAGAGAGAGAGGAAAAGGGGGTGGAAACTAAGAGTAGAAACGTGATATTTGCATGGCCTTGGGAAAGTCACCCTCTTGAAATACAAACAAATATTGATTTATTTATTTATACTCTATAAAGCAAGTAAATTTGACACAGCCTGTGAGTTCTGTTTCTGTTTTCTCATTCTGCTCAACTTCACTTTAAGACTCTACTGTATTCTTGCCTGAAGAACCCCAAGAGCAGAGGAGCCTGGCTGGCTACAGTCCATGGGGTAGCAAAGACTTGGACATGACTGACCAACTGAGCAAGCCTATGCTGATTATTTAGAGATTATTTCTTTCTTTTAGCTAATGAGGGCCTTCTTTTATGTTTTGTTTTTTTTTTTTTTGATGGCTTTCTTTGATGTTTTGTGGCTATGAGGAGCAACAAGGACAATTCATTACACTAGAAAGAAAGGTAGATTTGCAATCAGGAGATATTACCATCAGCAGCTTGGCCATCAGCATGTATATCAGGTAGTCTGGTGGGGTCTAGTTTTCCCACATGAGGAAACAGTTCAACCTTCCAAAAGCTAATTCATCAAAGCATCGTTTTGTTGAAAATCTAACTTGATGAAAGTATTAATAGACATTCATACATAAAATCTTTGATGATGATTCATATTTTCATAGATGTAAAATCTCATTATTAAAAGAGTATTCTTGAATATATTTAATCAATATCAAACTTGCAAAAAAAAAACAATTTTAAAGGGCTGTTCAATTCTTCAAACCTGAAGATTACTGGATGACTAGTTTTTCTCTTTGATTTTATTTTCTGATTATAACAGAAAATTCATTTCATACGTGATGCCATTTTATATTGATTTCTTTTTTCATCTTTTTAAAGTTTTTTCCAGTTTGTACAACACTTCAGCATTTTTAGGATTCTTCCCACACTTTGCTGATTTTAAAAATTTCAATATTTTTCAATTTACTTACCAAAAAAAAAGAGTTGTTCATTTTATTTAGAAAATGTACAATGTCTAACATTAATCTGGATGGTTTTAGCTGTGTTTGAAGATTTTTGCTAAGGGTCATGAGGCTGGTTTTCATTTTGCTGTCGCAATAGCTAGTGAAGAAACCATCACTTTTCTCTGTCCAGCTCTCTACTGCTGGATCTTGAAAACTGATGCAGAGCTAGGGGCCCCTCTGCTGGTGAAAAGACAGGAAATTCAGTGCAAAACACTGGCCTGTCAATCTCAGAAGCTTTGATACAGATGAGGAAGGAAGGCTAGCAGCAGGAGCAGGATTGAAGGCATTTATGTCCTCAGATTAAAATCCCATATACCTCACTTTAACCTTGCTAATTTATCTCACCTGAATTGCTATGGACTTCAGAAGTAGACTAAAGTATACATTTAAGTAAAACCTGAATTAAATGAGCTGGTTGTTCAGTTAAATGATACTTTGGACAATGGACCTCTCAGCAAATCAGTCTCAGAATATTAATTTTGGTCATAAAATAAAAAGCTCTCTAATATTTTAAAGTTTTTATGACTGAAATCCTCATCCCTCTAAGAATATATTTTATATTTTCTAAAATAGTAATTTCATGACCTTTTCTCAGCAATTTATTGACGTATTTAGCAAAGAGTTCCTGTGCCAGGTATTACATTGTGGGCTGGAATGCATTTTGTTAAAATATTTACAATAGCATTTTCAAATATTGCAGGTAGCATGGCAGAAATCAGCATAAAGTGCAGGAAGAGGAAAAAAAAGATGATACTGGTTAATTCTACTATTTCAGTAGAAGTGGGAATTGTAGGAGGTAAGATGATGTCTGGAAAAAATTTCACAGAAGAGGTGCCTATTGAGAAGGCTTTTGCCAGGTGAAGGTGGGAAAGTGAATTCAAGAGGAAAGAGTACCAAGCATAAAGAAACATACAATATATAGTTGGTGTACTTAAGGGGCAGAGTGCAGGGGATAATGTGGTGAGAAAGTAGACTAGATAATAAGACAGTAGACTAGTTAGGAAGAATCCTGAGCAGCTGTGCAAGGGTTTAGGTGGGAGAAAGCTAATAAACAATTCTGACGATAGAATGCAATATTTTCAGAGCTGTAGTAGATGATTAGAGTGGGCTAGGGGAAGATTTTGGCAGGAATCACTAAAAATACTATTGTGTTAGGTCATTATGACCTAATGGGGTCACTCCTGATGACCCCAGGCATGAACTTGGTAGTCATCAGGGATGAACTGATGCAATAGCTTTCATAGTGCCACGTGCAGGCTGATGAGACACTGAGGAGGTGTTCAAAGATGACACTTGGTTTCTAACATGGTCCAACATCATGAAGAAAGGAGACTAAAAGCAGGAGCAAGTTTTATGGGGAAACTCTTTTCTAATTTTGTTATGTTGGTTATAAAGTCCTGGGATATACTGGCAAAGTTTATGTGCTAACCATTAGTTACTGACCTTGCTATACAATGGTCTCATACTTTCAGGATTCAGTTGTGATTATTGGACACAACCACATTCTTTGAAGATAAAGACTTTCAAGTCTGAATTACATACTTACTTTTACTGCTTATTTTTATTCCTGCCTCTTATCTACTCTTGTTAAGAAGGAAAAGAGAGGCATATCTTAGCTAGAAGATAAATCCTCCCAATGTTAGACATCTGGAGAGCATTTCTTGTATTCTGCTAACAGAGGGGAAGAAGAATAGGAATTCAACTCAGTAGCCTGTAAATCCCCTAGGCTAATAGACTGTATTTGTTGTTGTTTTTGTTGTTGTTGCTTAATCGCCAAGTCATGTCTGACTGACTCTTTGCAACTCCATGGACTATATCCCTTCAGATTCCTCTATCCATGAGATTTCCCTGACAAGAATACTGGAATGGCTTGCATTTCCTTCTCCAGGTTATCTTCCCAACCCAGAGATCAAACCTGCATCTCCTGCATTGGCAGGCAGATTATTTACCACCGTGCCACCTGGGAAGCCCATAGACTAAGTTAATTCTGGTCAAAAAAGAATTCTTGGTCACTTTTGAGCAGATCCCAAAGTATTACAACAGTTAAAACCAGTGAGGTGAGCAGGGTTGACCTTTTTCTCAAGAAAACTGCTTGTACTCCTGGTTTTTGTCAGTGACCACCAGACGTGTCTAGCTGAACCTATCTCCATTCCATCCTAAACACTGTTACTTCTATACACATTCCTATGTTATTAAAACTAGTATTTTTTTTTTTTTTTACTATTTTTAGAGTTCTACTAATTTAGTCAGTAGTCTAATGGCCTTCTGCTTTTGTTGTCTAGTCATTAAATCATGTTCGATTCTTTTGCAACTCCATGGACTGTAATCCACCAGGCTCCTCTGTCCATGAGATTGTCTAGACAGGAATGCTGGAATGGGTTGCCATTTCCTTCTCCATGGGATCTTCCTGACCCAAGGATCAAACTCTCATCTCTTGCATTGGCAATGGATTCTTTACCACTATATCACCTAGTAAGCCAATGACCTTTTACAGGGAGATTAAGAAACTAGTGAAAGCAAAGTATACTAGTTAATGTACAGAGTATGATGCTATAAAACAAAAAGACATTGGGATAATTACTTCTACAGGATAGAGGTTTATTTATCACTCAATGAACAGCAGAAAATTGACAGGGACCCATGGTGGGCAGGCAGTTCTGCTCTATAAGGTGTCCAGAGTTCCAAGTTTATTCTGTCTCTGTTGCTCCATCACTCCTAAGTATGTAGGTCTTGTCTGCATAATTGAATCTGCTACTTTAAGAGCCCATGTTAATGTTCCAGTATTATGTAATTATGTTACTAAGAATGAGAGAAGAGGAGGAGATACCAGAGGAAATAAGCAGGGGTGATATTTCTAAGAATGGGTGAGTAGAATATTATTTCTAGTATTTCATAATATTTTAAAAATCCAAATCTAATATCTTTTGGTAATGTCAAAATAATTATACAAAAGCTTAGACAATATAAGATGATTACATGGACCAACAGTGTACAGGGAGAGCTGGGGATTGAGTTAGGTAAAATGAAAACCTGAATTAAATACATCAAGACCTCATGGCTTTATATTTGATTTGTTTCATGTGGAATCATTCAATGGGATTAAATTTTAGATTAAGGAGAAGATTTGGAGAAATGTTCTGTCAAATTTAGTTCTTTCCTTATATCTAATTGAGGCAGAAATAATATTGCATCAAAAATTCCCCAGCCATTTTGCCTTTCTGGATCATGGCCATCCTCGAAAGAGTGAGTTGAAGTAGTTAATACAGAGTAAACTTTTAAAAGCTCTAACTGGAAAGTCAAGGAAAGAGATAATAGGAAGAGAGAGACATAACCTTTCAAGAGAGATTGTTTTTGAAATTATTGGCTCAGACGGTAAAGCATCTGCCCACAATGTGGGAGACCTGGGTTCGATTCCTGGGTTGGGAAGATCCCCTGGAGAAGGAAATGGCAATCCACTCCAGCACTCTTGCCTGGAAAATTCCATGAATGGAGGAGCCTGATAGGCTACAGTCCATGGGGTCGCAAAGAGTCGGACATGACTGAGCGACTTCACTTTCTTACTTTTCACTTAGAATGAAAACATGTTTATTCCCTAAAAGAACAAATAGAGGAGAGATTGAAAATATAAAAAAGACATAAATGAAGTGAGAGGGAGAAAGACAGGGAAGAAACTAGAGAGAAGAAGGAAAAATGGAGAGAGAAGAAGGAAAAACTCGGTGTTCAGAAGGGAATTATTGGAGTGTTGAACTAAAAAGGATAGATGTGGTGGTGGGGGGGGGTTTAAACGTTAAGGGAGAGGAAGATTTCTACCCAAGAAACTTCCAACATGCATCTCAACACCCTCCTTCAAAGGTGAGAAAACTGATACTTAGGTGACGCAAACAGAAAATATCTGAGATAGATTGGTTTTGCCCTTTATAGTGATTTACATGTTTTTAATAATTTTGTCATTTTCTTTGAGTTCTTTCCAGGTCCTACTTGCCCTATTTAAATTTTTGTGCCCTGAGTCAGTCATGAGTTTCTAATGAAACTAGTTGAATAAATTGTTATGGGGCAGTGAGATTATGCTCCTTTTAGCATATCTCCTGGTCACTTTTTTTTTTTGTCTTATTAATTATGCTCTCTCATAACTTATTACATTTGTAAGTCAGACATGACCTATCTCTAAACTCTCAAATCCCTCCCTGTTATCAGAGAGTATGTAGAGAGTGCTCAGGCTGAGAAGTTCCGGGTGCCCAGTGCAGCATCCAGGGAAAACACACCGTGTTTTATCATTATAAACCAGATTTCTACTTTCAAATACAGTGAAAGATTATTTTTCCTTTTTCAAAAAAGTTAAGTCTAGCCTCATTGTATTGAACCTCATCCCAGTGACTCAGTTTTTTGCAGGCTTGCTCATCAGTCCTGTTGTTCTCCATTCACTGACAACTGAAATGCTCACTATTTACTCTGCCCCAGGGGACTTCTTGAGAAATATCAGGCAGCAGCAAATGAGAGCTATTGGGACCCAACCCAGACTCTGCTTTTCCCAGATCACTGCCTATAAAATCTAGAGTGTTATGAAGAGAGCTCTGCTATGTTTTTCTTAATGGAGTAAGATAAAACAATCATAAAAGGGAAAGATACTGACCACATAATATACTTTTCTAGCCAGGATTGTTACGCTGTTCAAAACCACTCAAATGTCACCAGGAGAGAATCTACAACTGCTTTCCATCAGTAGCTAGCATTTTTATAATGCTGAGTTTTCAATTCTCAGCCATGTGGTGGGGTTAGCTTCATGTGCAACCAGTTGGACTGTTATTCCTGGGGACTCTAGGCTGACTTCTATAACACGTAACTTTTGTCTGAAGGAGACCCATATAAGAACTTCATCAAATGACTAAGAGAAATACACAATCTTTTGTACTATTTTTCAGCACTCCTGGGGGTATGTCATTACAGAGCACCCTGATAAACAAATGGAACTAATCAACTTAAGCTTTTGCACAGCAAAGCAAACAATCAACAGAATGAAAAGACAGTCTACTAAATGGGAGAAAATATTTGCAAACAATGCAATTGACAAGTGGTTAATATTCAAATTATACAAACAGCTTACAACACAATATATTTAAAAAAAAAACACACAAAAAAAAATCAAAAATTGGGCAGAAGACCTAAATAGTCATCTCTCCAAACAAGAGGTACAGATGGCCAACAGGCACATGAAAAGATGCTCAACATCACTAATATTAGTGAAATGTAAATCAAAGCCACCATGAGGTACCACCTCACGCAAGTCAGAATGACTGTTATCAAAATTTCTACAAATAATAAATGCTGGAGAGGGTGTGGAGAAAAGAGAACCCTCCTTACACTGTTGATGAGGATGCAAATTGGTGCAGCCACTATGAAAAATAGTATGGAGTTTCTTTTAAAAAGCTAAAATAGAGCTACCATATGATCCAGTATTCTCACTCCTGGACATATATCCAGAATAAATAAGAACTCTAATTCAAAAAGATACATGCACCCCAATGTTCATAGTAAAACTGTCTACAATAGCCAAGACACAGAAACAACCTAAGTTCCCATCAACAATTGGTTGAAAAAGGGGTGGTACCTATATATACATAACAAAATATTACTCAGCCACTAAAAAAGAATAAAATTGTCAATTTCCGTTACATGGATGGACCTAGGGAATATGATACTAAGTGAATTAAGTTAAACAGAGAAAGACAAATCTATGATATCACCAAGGATGTGAATCTAAAAAATAATATGAATTAATCTATAAGTAAAACAGAAACAGACTCACAGATATGGAAAATAAATGTATGGTTACCAAAGGGAAAGGGGTGAGGGAAGGGACATATTAGGAGTTTGGAATAACTGATACATGTTACTATAAACAAAATACACAAGCAACAGGGAATGACTGCATAGCACATGGAAGTGTATTAATATCTAGTAAATAATGGAAAATAATCTGAAAAAATATATATGTATAACAGAATCAATTTGCTGTACACCTGAAACTAATACAACACGGTGAATCAGCTATATTTCAATTAAAAAAAATAAACATGTAAGTCTAAAAAGAATGTAAAATATTAATAATGTTTAATACTGGTTTCATGTTGAAATGATAACATCTTGGATATATTATGTTATCTAAAAATATTACTAAAGCAATTACAACCAAAATAAAAAATTACAGAGCACCACGTTGTCCCCTTCTGTCTGAGAAAGGCCCCAGTTGGATGACATTCAGCCATCAATTTCACTTTTCTAAGTATTTGGATTTTTTTTATTGTTTATTGAAGTTTATTGATGCTAACGATTAGTTAATTTTTTAAAAAAGAAAATGATAAAGAAGAAAATTAAAATTACCCCAGATATAGCTATCCATCAATAATTATTTTAAGGATATGAGTTTAACTCTCTTCTCTCCATCTTTTTTCCTTTTACTTAAAATGAGAGAGACTATGGTACAATACAAGAAGTGCATAGTTTGGGGTGGTGTGACAGGAATTTTGGGGTATGGATAAGAGTCCTATATATTTAACATTTTTTCTCTCCCCAAAACATAACAAGAGGCTTTATAGAAAAGAAATATCTTTTACTTATGAATGGAGCTTACAAACAAATCAAAATGAAAAATAATGTTTTAAAATTCTTGAGACTTATTGGCAGAGTGCTGCAATAATGTTGAGAATGTGTTGGGAATATTTTAATACCAAAAAAGTAAAACTGGTAAAGAATATAAGTAGTGCACACACACACACACACACACATGCAGCTAAACATACATATATGCACAATTGACTTCCCTGGAGCCTTAGACGGTAAAGAATCTGCCTGCAATGCAGGCGATCCAGGTTCTATCCCTGGATTGGGAAGATACCCTGGAGATGGAAATGGCAACCCACTCCAGAGTATCTTGCCTGGAGAATTCCATGGACAGAGAAGCCTGGTAGGCTACAGTTCATGGGATCACAAACAGTTGGACACAACTGAGTGACTAGCACTTACTTACTTATGCACAATTATATATATGTGAAAATGAAAGTTGCTCAGTCATGTCTAACTTTTTGTTACTCCGTGGACTGTAACCTACCAGGCTTCTCTGTCTATTTAATTCTCCAGGCAAGAATACTGTAGTGAGTTGCCATTCCCTTCTCCAGGGGATCTTTCTGAACCAGATTGGTCCATTGTCTCCATAAGACATGACTAAGAGACATAGTAAGAGATAAGATTTTGTACCTACAAGAGTAGAAACAGGTAATGTTGTTTTTTTTTTTTTTTCCTATCTTCCTATCCTTTGCCTGTTCTATCCTTCTTTCCACTCTTAATCTGCAACCTCTCCACCACTTCTGCAAAGGAATTTTCATCTTGTTTGTTGACTCAGTGACTTGGCTCACAAGGTCCTTTCTAAAACATACCATAATTCAGACCACTTTTTCTTCAAGTTTCTTTTGTAATCTATCTGCATCTGAATCAAGTACTATGGGCTGGAATTATGCCTGTGCTTTGAAGGAAGCAGAGCAAGAGAAAGTTCACAGCATTATTTGCATCTTAAATCCAATTGGCCCCAAAGATTTCTCTACTCCTGGACTTCCAAGATAAAAGAACTAATAAATCCTCCTACTTTAGCTAGCTTGAGCTGGATTTCTATTGACTTTCAAATCAAATAATTAACAATAATATAAAAAATGAGACCAAGATTTTAATGTTGAAATAACATACTCCAAAAAAAGAACAAATTCAGATAGAATAAATTGATGATGCTTTTAAGGGAGAAGTAAAAGGAAGCTCCATTAGTCACACATTAGGAAAAAAGATGGTTAAACTTATATCTGGATTTCAGTCCATGTGCACAGCAAACCAGGAAGGGTGGAGAACTTGGTAGAAAAATCTCAGGATGTTGGGATATATTAGTCGCCTAGTTGTTTCTTAGGGTCTTCAGTAGAAGTCTTATAGAAAAGAACCAATTTCCATGTAAGATATCATGTCTGACATTGGAAAGACTACTGCATGCTGTTCTTTCTTTTTTGAAGAAACGCCATTTTCTATCTGATGCCAACAATCCCAGAGTATGGGAAATCAAGCTTTGGTCTTCAAGAGAAGACCAAAACATTTTTCTCTAAGGTTATGCGCAAAGAGACAATCCAGAAATATGTACAGTGGGGAGTAATGTTTGGATTCAGGAGTTTATATAAAACTATGTTATGTTGATTCCTCTTACTCCACCCCTCCATTATCTCCTGCTCTTGACTCCACCAGGCAGAGGCAATAAATGCTTCTATTTTGTACGGTGCATCCTTGTGACAGGAAAATGTTGGATTATGCTATTGTCACCCCTGCCTATTATTTTACATCATATCTAGGTACAACAAGAATGAATGACATTACTCTGAGGGCTATAGGAAAAGATATAAAGGATCAAAGACTATTGCTTAGAAAAACAAACCACTACCTGATTCATATTCTATAAGTTCAGATTGATAACATTTCAGTAATTACTTCTTAATTCATAGTTTTCACTATAAATAAATTGATTAACTGTCTAGGAGGGTGCTACGTTTATACCTGAGAAACTTCAAACAATTTTGTACAACAGCCTAAGTGATTTTTGTGTTTTTTGTTTGTTTGTTTGTTTGTTTAACTGCAAAGCAGTCCTCAGGACTGCAAAATCTAGCTAGTTGAAATAGATGGTTTCCTGTCCACTATTATTTCCAATTAAAATGCCCTGGGTTATGTCATTGAATGGCCAGAGATGAATACAATTATCCCAAGGAGCATAACAATATGTTGCCAGGAGTGAGACTAAGGAATTCACACTTATTGTAAATGATCTAGGGGCTTCCCAGGTGGTGCTGGTGGTAAAGAACCCACTTGGCAACGCAGGAGACATGAGACATGGGTTTGACCCCTGGGTTGGGAAGATTCCCCTAAAGGAGGGCATGGCAACCCACTCCAGTATTCTTACCTGGAGAATCCCATGGACAGAGGAGCCTGGCAGACTACAGTCCATGGGCTCACAAAGAGTCAGACACAACGGAAGCAACTTAAGCACACATGCATGCATAAGCTATGTAAATTTACCCGAGGACAGATTATTGCCCACCTTAGACAACTGCACGTGCAGTCTTCTATACACCCACACTCACTGTATTTTCTTTGTCTATTCTTGGGAGTCTAATGGTGTTCTCCCTGAGTCTCTATATTGTGAAAGGTTTCTCGGTGGTTGTATGTTTCATTAATATTTAATGGTAAGATACAGGATGATCAGGAGCTACATTTGATGTAAGTAAGCATGAAAGTCTCCTCAAAATTCTTTACCTAAAATTGGAGTCAGATAGCAAATGTGTGTTTTTTTTTTTTTTAGTTTGTTTTGCTTTACAATACTCTATTTGTTTTACTATACACATTGACATGAGTCACCCATGAATGTATATGAGCTCCCAATCCCAACCCCCCTTCCCCCCTCCTGCCCCACACCATCTCTCTGGATCATCCCCGTGCATCAGTCCCAAGCATCCTGCATCCTGCATCGAACCTAGACTGGCGATTTGTTTCACTTAGGATATCATACACATTGCAATGCCACTCTCCCAAATCATCCCACCCTCTCCCTCTTCCACAGAGTCCAAAACGCGGTTCTATATATCTGTGTCTCTTTTGCTATCTCGCGTACAGGTTTATCATTACCATCTATCTAAATTCCATATATATGTGTTAGTATACTGTATTGGTCTTTTTCTTTCTGGCTTACTTCACTCTATATAATCGGTTCCAGTTTCATCCACCTCATTAGAACTGATTCAAATGTATTCTTTTTAATGGCTGAGTAATACTCCATTGTGTATATGTACCACNACTGAGTGACTGAACTGAACTGAACTGAACTGAAGAAGATAGCATTAAAGGACAATGGAACTCAGATTTAGAATGTCTCTTGACAAGGTAACAACTAAGCAGAGACTTGAATGAATGGGGGTAGATAATAACATCTCTATCTGTTTAGATATTTTTCTCTGGAGCCAGATTGCTTAAATCCTGTTCTGTCATTTACTAGCTGTACAACTTTGGAAAGTTTAAATAATATCTCATACTATAATTTCTATATCTATAAAAAGGTAATGGCAATAGTACATACCTACTAAAGCATGACATTCATGATATTAACTTGCGATATTAGGTATTATTATTATCTTTAATGTTATCAACATTAGGGGAACAATTTTGCAGATATGAGGATTAAATGAAAAAAGCTTGGTCTGGGAGTATCTTGACACGTTGAAGGAACTAGAATATAAGCAACTACAACTGGAGTAAACTGCAGTTTTCTCGTGGAGTAAGTGGTATGAGATGAGAATAGAAACAAGCTTGGGTTAAGTGGGGATGTGCCTGGGAAAAATAGGAATGATGGCTTGTTGTTATATAATTTTATCAGTGATGTAACACTTTATTTTTTTTTTATTGAGATAAAACTAACAAAAATAAAAGCATGTATACTAAGTTGGACACCTTAACAAGGTTTGATAACTGTATACAACATGTAACCAACACACTAATCAAGATCTTGAATGCTTTTCTCAGCCTAGAAAATACCTTCATTCCTCTTAGCAACATCATTTCCAAGTCCCAACCATTCTGAAGCTCTTCTTTTTACCTAGATTAAGAAACAGTCTAGTAGACCACACATACATTTCATTCCTAAGGACACAGTATTCAATTCAGCACTGCCAAACGTCTACATGGGTCAAGACATTCTCAGTGTGTGTCTCTTTCCTTTCAGGCTAAATCAGCCAGGCTTGTCTTTTGTGATTAGGCTTCCCAGGTAGTTCAGTGGTAAAGAATCCACCTGCCAATGCAGGAGACATATGTTTGATCCCTGGATAGGGAAGATCCTCTGAAGAAGGATATGACAACCCACTCCAGTATTTGCCTGGAAAATCCCATGGACAGAGTAGCCTAGTGGGCTACAGCCCATGGGGCCACAAAAGAGTTTGACATGACTTAGTGAGTAAATAACAACAGTCTCTGGTGATTAAGTGCTAACTCCTGGCTTCTGCTCTTCTAGGATGCTTTCATCCTATTGAAGTCAGGGACTACAGCCACATGCCCTATAATCATAATAGCTCTGTAAAGGAGAGCAGCCAAAAATTTAAAGGATGTTATTGCTTCATCACAAATATATTTTTCAATATGTTGGTAAAGACAATCTTTTACAAGCTTTCTCATGAAGTGTAATTGTGGCAGATAAGTGTGCAACACACAGATAATAAATCCAGGCATGCATTCTAATCCCAAATTATCTGAATCCCCTTTACATCATGCCAGGGAAGCTCTGACATCTCAACATCAACAAATTAAGTTTTATCTAAGTATCAGTTAATCAAACAATTAAAATTTAGATCTACCTCCAGTTAAAGAGCCAAATCATAAAATATGGAATCTCTACTAAATGTATGCACATGGTTGAGTTAGGTCCAATTGTGTATTATATTTTAGCTTCATTGGTCTTTCAGCTTTAGAAACCACTCCACACATACTCTTCTGCAGGTATATATTAACAAAGCATTGAAATTCTTTTGGTAAGTTTTCTTCTATTGAAGAAATAGAGTATGAGTGTGTACTCATGCTTGAAGCATACTGGGTTTTGATCCTATTTATGAGTCTAATGGTAAAAGGGATTGTTCTATTTGGTCTTGAGGAGAATATACATTCCTTTTCCATGACATATACCCTAGTAATGTTTTCACAAGGTTTTAAAACCGCTGAAGGCTAATTTTCTCGGATGCCAAGAACAAGCTCCAGGTAGCAAAAGATGCTGGAGAAGGCAATGGCAATCCACTCCAGTACTCTTGCCTGGAGAATCCCATGGATGGAGGAGCCTGATAGGCTGCATTCCATGGGATCGCAAAGAGTTGGACATGACTGAGTGACTTCAATTTCACTTTTCACTTTAATGCATTGGAGAAGGAAATGACAACCCACTCCAGTGTTCTTGCCTGGAGAATCCCAGGGATGGCGGAGCCTGGTGGGCTACCGTCTATGAGGTTGCACAGAGTTGGACATGGCTGAAGCGACTTAGCAGCAGCAAAAGATGTAACACTGACTTAAAGATTGGAGATTATCAGTTTCATGTGGGTCCACCATGTGCCTCCATTAGAAGTTTCAGGATTCCATTCTTTCCCAATCAATGTGCTTATTTTTCATGGGAATCTTGGTAAGACTATCAATTCAACTAAGATATGATTCAACTACTTACACAATTAAATGTTGTGTTCCTTTTTATACAATATCAGTTCTATGTCTCTAGACAATAAGAGATTTTTTTTAACGGGCATCACTGTGGATTTCTCATTCAAAACTTGTGATGTGCTGAGAATTAATGGACCTGAGCTTTCATTTTCAGCATGAATACTGTAGGTCATTCTCCAGAACCCATCTCATAAAGAAATCTTTCTAATCTTCATTATTGCCACAACAATCAATCAAGTTGCCATTAGGACTCCTACGAAACTTGCTTCAGTTGGTGTTTTATCACAATCAGCATCAGGTTGACTGATTAATTGATACCACTGCATGCCATAAAAGTACCAGCATCCTGCTTCCCATTTCTATTATATGTGCTTGAATATTTATATTGAATGCAAAAATACATAAAAATTTGACCTTTTAAAAAGTACAATTTGGATGTCACTTTACTGTACATTAATACAACATAGTAAATCAATTATTCCCCCATAAAATTTTTTTTAAATTTTTTAAAAATTAAATCGTGGATTTTCCATAACAACCAACCTCCATTTTTCCCATTCTTCAGGTTAAAGAAAAATTCATTTTACCTATCCTTGTTTTAGGATCTGTCCTAATTAGTCTTCATTATTTCTTCAGAAATGCACACCCCTGGGAAAATAATATGGCAGATAAGAGTCAAAATCTAACCTTGCCTGTAGACTGTGGCTTACTAACATTGGAAGCATTCTATTGTTGACCACATAAAACTGTTTATTTATATTTCCTACCATGTTTTAGAATGTACCAGAAAATTTTAATACTTTACCAACAGATAAAGTGTGTGGAGTTAGTGGGTCTGTGCGAAAGAAAAGCACTGTGACCTAGGTCTTTCATATTTCAGTCAATTTAAAATAACAAATTCAGTGTGGCAGAAAGAGGCACTGACAATATAAAAGTTGATTTTTTAATATAGTTATTGGTTTCAGTTGGTTCATGAAAATAAAACCCTGAAGCTATCTGTGTAAATAAAATGCCATGTAAAAATTGTATACATTGTGTTCATATCTTTTTTTTACCAAGTTATATTTACTAACATTTGTGTTATTAAATATTATTATATTTACTGACATTTGTGTTATTAAATATTATTATATTTACTGACATTTGTGTTATTAAATATTACTATATTTACTAACATTGTGTTATTATATTTTTGAGTATGTGACTATTCTATTATTTATCATACAAGTCTTAATAAAGATGTTTTGAAGTTTACTAATACATTTGAATATATATCTATGCATATCTTTCACTTAATGTTTTAAAATTCTAGTTATGACACAATAAGTGATTACACAGCTCATTCATGAGTTGCCACTCACAATTTGAATTAACATAAACTAGTGTGAAGGGTAAGACTATATGCATTAGAGTCAGATATATTTGAGTTTAAATCACAACTGACCAATAATATGTGATATCCAAATTCAGTTTGTGGAAATGCTATTAAGTTGGTTTCTTTGTCCTTTGGACATTTTCCAATATTTTCTTGAGCACTCTCTTAGCTTCATGACAAAAGAGAGGTCTCAATCTCACCTGATACTTTTCTTTAAATATTAACTACTCCATTTCTTCATTGAGTCCCTCTTCTTTATAATGGAGACTGGTATTTAGAAAACAAGAACTATGGATTCATTTTCCATTTTGTTTCTTGGCTATCAATGATTCTAGGTCACTAAAATGGACAAGTCTAGGGACAAGTAAAAGTGAAGTCACTCAGTGGTGTCCAACTCTTTGTGATCCCATGGACTGTAGCCCACCAGGTTCTGCTGTCCATGGGGATTCTCCAGGCGAGAATACTGGAGGGGTTGCCATTTCCTTCTCCAGGGGATCTTTCCAACTCAGGGATCAAAACCAGGTCTCCTACATTGCAGGCAGACTTTTTACCCTCTGAGCCACCAGGGAAGCCTATGACATCTAGGGAATATAAATGAATATATATTCAAATATATATATATTTGAAATATATTGAAATATATATTCAATATATATATACTTTTACCTCAAAATTATTCTTCTATTCAATAATTCAAAATCTGCCTTCTTGATAATAATAGCACTTATCCTGAACAATATTAGCATATACTTGTGTTTGTTCAAGTCTATTATATCACAGTAAATTTTAAATTGCTATTCAGTTCAGTCACTCAGTCAGGTCCAACTCTTTGTGGCCCTATGGACTGCAGCATGCCAGGCCTTCCTGTCCATCACCAACTCCCAGAGTTTACTCTAACTCAGACCCATTGTGTTGGTGATGCCATCCAACCATCTCATTCTCTGTTGTCCCCTTCTCCTCCTGCCTTCAATCTTTCCCAGCATCAGGGTCTTTTCAAATGAGTCAGCTCTTAACATCAGGTAGCCAAAGTATTGGAGTTTCAGCTTCAACATCAGTCTTTCCAATGAATATTCAGGACTGATTTCCTTTAGGATGGACTGGTTGGATCTCCTTGCAGTCCAAGGGACTCTCAAGAGTCTTCTCCAACACCACAGTTCAAAGTCATCAATTATTTGGTGCTCAGCTTGCTTTATAGTCCAACTATCACATCCATACATGACTACTGGAAAAACCAAGGCTTTGACTAGACAGACCTTTGTTGGCAAAGTAATGTCTCTGCTTTTTAGTATGCTGTCTAGGTTGTTCATAACTTTTCTTCCAAGGAATAAGTGTCTTTAAATTGCCACTAAAGTACCTTAATAATAGTAAAATTTAGTATGCATATTTTTAGTACATAGTTCATTGAGGAGATATAGTGCATTTTTATTGTTATTTGAGTTAAATCCTCTCTTCTTTTTTTGCTATGATTAAATTTCTATTTAAGTTACATATTTGTTTCTGTTTTGAATTTGTTTGTTTTTAATAATTTGAGATTAAACATTATTTAATGAATAAGTAAAACTTTTAAAATGATCCAAAAGCAAAGATTACGTAAAAAGATACATTCAAAGAAACTTAATGTCTTCTTATTCTTAACACCATTTTCCTTCCCACTGTCCATATGTAACACAGTCTTTTGTCATTGTTGTTTGTCCTTTCCTTTTCGGAAAAATAAATATGTGTCCAGCACGTAGTTGTCAATCAGTTAATAACAATAGATGTTTGTTAAATGAATGAAAAAAATTAAATACAATCATTATTAAAAATCCACCTATATCTTTCTACTTCCATCTGAAGTTTCACTCCTCAGAAACCATAGTCCGCATTGTTTTAAACTTGTTAAAATCTTATTCTATCTTGCAGAAATAACTGTGCCCTCCCAAGGTAAACACATCATTGTCAAGCGAGACTATCCTGCTATCACAATTATTATCAAAAGATTAGTGTTTCTGAAGAATACGTGCTCAGTTGCTCAGTCGTGTCTGACTCTTTGTGACCCCAGTCTCCTCTGTCCATGGAATTCCCCAAGGAAGAATACTGGAGTGGGTAGCCATTCCCTTCTCCAGAAGATCTTCCCAACCCAGGGACCGAATCCACATCTCCTGTGTCTCCTGCATTGGCAGAAGGATTCTTTACCACTGAACCATCTGAGAAGCCATTGCTAAAGAAGCAGTGGTCAAATGGGATTATGGGGGAGATGAGTTTGAAGAAAGTTTAGGTTATGCAGATATGACTGACCGTGCTAAGTCAGGTAAATTTTATTTTAATGGAAAAGGAGCCAGCAAATATTTCAAGTCAGGAAGTAAACTAAAGTAAATGTTTATATATTGGTAAGTCCATACTGTACTTTGGATCTTTGCAGGTAGGAAAAGTAGAGGGGAAATAGTCAATGGATATCCATGGAGAAAAATAACATTTGGCTCTGAGGTGAGAAAAGACTCAAAGAAAAGATGCAAAGAAAGCAAAAAGAAAGAATAAGTTCCAGTTCTGGACTGGAGACAATAATTTTTCTTCTTTGAATAAAATATTTACTTAAATGGTTCATTTTTTAGAGTAAACACACACACACAGAGTCAATTCTCATTATTCATGAAAACCATGGTCAATAAGGTCACCATGAAACCTGAATAAGCAAATACTGAATCATATTTTCTGGGGACCAGCAGCAAAAATATTTCCCTCATACAAGTGGAAGAGCAAAACCAGGACAGAGATATTTCAAAACCAGAGAGATAATTCATTTCATTTTTCAGGGACTCTGACTTTAAAAAAAAAAACAAAAATATACAAGAACTTTTCAATTTTGATCAAGTCCAATTTAACATTTTCCTTCTTTTGGATTATATTTTTGGTGCTATAGCTGAGAAATCACTACATAACCCAAAGTAACAATGATTTTTAAACTTCCCTTTTTTTTTTTTCAAGCCTTTACAGTTGTGAGTTTTCTATTTAGGTTTATGATCAATTTACATTAATTTTTGTATCTAGTATGAGAAATAAAGCACAATAGAATTACGTTTAGAAATTAATAATAGAATAATGTTCAGAAAATGAAAAAGAGTGTACATGAGCTCCCAATCCCGACCCCCCACTCCCCGCTCCCACCCCGCACCATCTCTCTGGATCATCCCTCATGTACACTCGTGGCTGATTCATGTCAATGTATAGCAAAACGAATACAGTATTGTAAAGCAAAACAAACTAAAAAATAAAAATGAAAAAAAGAAAATAAAAAAGAGATTAAAAAAATTAAAATGCAACATGAAATTAATTTGAGGATGCAGTTGAAACAGTACTTGAAAGATTTTTTTTCCTCATCTAGTATAATGCTATCTGCTATTCTTAAGCACAGAACATTGGAATATTTTTTAAAACTAGATAATGTATAAACATGCTTAGAGTTGNAAAAAAAGAAAATAAAAAAGAGATTAAAAAAATTAAAATGCAACATGAAATTAATTTGAGGATGCAGTTGAAACAGTACTTGAAAGATTTTTTTTCCTCATCTAGTATAATGCTATCTGCTATTCTTAAGCACAGAACATTGGAATATTTTTTAAAACTAGATAATGTATAAACATGCTTAGAGTTGTCTTCCATACTATTCAGCCTAGAATAATATTTGAAAGATTATGGGAAAAGCAAATAGTTCACTTACTAGCAGAAATACTATTTTGCATTTTGGAGCTCTTTTTTTGCCTTTACAATGACTACTTAAAAATTCTATAAGAGATGTTATATTTTTCCTCTAAGCATTCATCTTCCCCAGAGGCTTTTCTTTCCGTGTGTGTGTGTCCATTTCTCAGCTGTGTCAGACTCTTTGCAATCCCGTGGACTATAGCCAGCCAGTCTCCTCTGTCCATGAAATTCTCCAAGCAAGAATACTGGAATAGGTAGCCATTCCCTTCTCCAGAGGATCTTTCCAACCCAGGGATTGAACCCAGGTCTCCTGAAATGCAGGAAGATTCTTTACCGTCTAAGCCACCTTCTAAAGTAGTATGCACCATCAATTATCTACCCTGTTACTCAAACTCGAATCATTAGGATTATTCTTTAATCTTTCTCTCCCTCATCCTTATTTGCTATCCTCATTCCATGTAATCAATTATCATGTCATATCTTTTCAAGCTTGTACATATTTCTTGATTCAGTTCATCTCTCCATCATCTTTCCACCCCTCTAAGTCAAACCAGAATGATCTTTTGTTATAATACAGCAAATATCTCTGAAATGGTCCCATTGAATCTATGTCTTATTCCACTTAATTAATTCTCTAATAGCTAGATGGAAGGCCAAATTTGCCTGTTACTCCAGGTGTTTCTTGACTTCCTACTTTTGCATTCCAGTCCCCTATAATGAAAAGGACATCTTTTGGGGGTGTTAGTTCTGAAAGACCTTGTAGGTCTTCATAGAACCGTTCAACTTCAGCTTCTTCAGTGTTACTGGTTGGGGGCATACACTTGGATTACTGTGATATTGAATGGTTTGCCTTGGAAATGAACAGAGATCATTCTGTCGTTTTTGAGATTGCATCCAAGTATTGCATTTAGGACTCTTTTGTTGACCATGATGACTACTCCATTTCTTCTGAGGGATTCCTGCCCACAGTAGTAGATATAATGGTCATCTGAGTTAAATTCACCCATTCCAGTCCATTTTAGTTCACTGATTCCTAGAATGTTGGTGTTCACTCTTGCCATCTCCTGTTTGATCACTTCCAATTTGCCTTCATTCATGGACCTGACATTCCAGGTTCCTATGCAATATTGCTCTTTACAGCAT